>CAUYLG010032663.1:0-239634 GCA_963573385.1 Cacajao melanocephalus | reverse complement strand
CGTCGTGGGGGTGTGGGGGGGGGGGTTGGCCGGGCGGGGGGCGGGGCGGTACGGAAGGAAGGAAGGAAGGAAGGAAGGAAGGAAGGAGGGAATGGTAATAAAGAAGAGATTGTATTTAAAGAGTAATACAGGTTAGATACATATCCTAGATTCAGGAAATCTGAAGAAGTTCCACCAGAATAAATAAAAAGAAATTCACATGTAATAAATTTGTGAGTTTAATACAATGAAACTAGAAAAGCAATGTCAAAGATAAAATCTTAAAAGGAGAAAAAGAGAAAAGGCAAACTCCCTGCAAAATAACTATTAGATTAACATCAATTTCTCAATAACCACGAAAGCCAGAAGACATAGAAATACTATATTTGGCCAATGCAATGGCTCACCCCTGTAATCTCAGCACTTTGGGAGACCAAGGCAGGTGGATCACCTGAGGTCAGAAGTTTGAGATGAACCTGGTCAACATGGTGCAACCCTGTCTCTACTAAAAATACAAAAATTAGCTGGGCATGGTGGTGGTGCTTGTAATCCCAGCTACTCGGGAGGCTGAGGCAGGAGTATTGCCTGAACCCAGGAAGCGGAGGTTGCAGTGAGCTGAAATTGCACCACTGCACTTCAACCTGGGTGTCAAGAGCGAGATTCCATCTTAAAAAAAAAAAAAAAAGAAGAAGAAATATTATATTCAACAGGATAAAAAGAACTGTCAACCTATAATTCCTTAGCCAGAGGCAAACTGATATCCCAAAATTAAGGTGAAATAAATACATTCTCAAACAAATAAAACTGAGGAAGTTTATTATTATTAGATCATATATTAGTTTTCTATTGCTACATAACAAATTACTACAAATTCAGTGGGTGAAACAACGTAGGCCAGTCATGATGACTCTCATGCCTGTAATCTCAGCACTTTGGAGGCCAAGGCAAGAGGATCCTTTGAGGCCAGCAATTTGAGACCAGCCTGGGCAACATAACAAGAATCCCTATCTCTACAAAAGAAAAAAATTTTTAATTCTAACTCTATTACTTCTGTAAATAATAAAAAAAAAAATTTAGCCAGGCATGTTCCTATAGTCCCAGCTACTTGGGAGGCAGAGAGGCAGAAGGATCACTTGAGTCCAGGAATTTGAAGTTGCCGTGAGCTATGATAGCACTACTGCATTCCAGCTTGGGTGACAGAGAGAGACCCTGTCTCTAAGAAATGTAATAAATAAATTTATTTTTTAAAAACACATTTATTATCTCACAGTTTCTGTGGGTCAGGAGTCTGGGTACATGTTTGCTGGGTCCTCCACTCAGGTCACCGGCTGAAATCAAGATGTTATCCAGGGCTGAAAACTCACTGAGGTTCAGGGTCCTCTTTCAAGCTCACTGGTTATTGGCAGAATTCAGTTTCTTGTGACTATAGAACTGAGGCCTGGCTCCTAGAGGCCACCTGCCATCCCTGCCATATGGCCCTCTCCACAATATAGCAGTTTGCTTCTTTAAGGTAAATGAGAGAATCTCTTTGGCTTCTAGAAAGGCTTGAACCCTTTTTTTTTTTTTAAGAGACGAAATCTTGCTCTGTTACCCAGGCTGGAGTGCAGTGGCGTGATCTTGGCTCATTGCAATCACTGCCTCTTGGGTTCAAGCAATTCTCCTGCCTCAGCCTCCTGAGTAGCTAGGACTACAGGCTCCCGCCACCATGCCTAGCTAATTTTTGTATTTTTATTAGAGATGGCATTTCACCATGTTGGACAGGATGGTCTCGATCTCCTGCCCTCGTGATCCACCCACCTTAGCCTCCCAAAGTCCTGGGATTACAGGCGTGAGCCACCACACCCAGCTGGTTTGAACCCTTTTGAAGGGCTCACTTCATTAAGTCAGGTCCACCCAAAGTAATCACCACTTTGATTAACTGATTAGAGACTTTAACTACATCAGTAAAATCCCTTATGTCAGGCAAATAGCATAATCGCAGGAGTGAAATCTCATCAAATTCATGCGTTCTGCTCAGACTCAAGGGGAAGGGGGATTTTATAGGGCATATACACAAAAGATGGGAATCTTGGAGGCCATCTTAGAATTCTGTCTACCACAGATCCTCATTAAAGTAACTTTTTTTGAGAGAGAGAAAGAGAGGGTCTCACTCTGTCACCTAGGCTGAAGTGTAATGGTGTGATCACAGCTCACTCACTGCTCACTTTACCTCCTGGGCTCAGGTGGTTCTCCCACTCCAGCCTCCTAAATAGCTGGGACTACAGGCACGTGCCACCACATCTGGCTAATTTTTTTTATTTTTGTAGAGACAGGGTTTCACCATGTTGCCCAGGCTGGTCTCAAACTTCTGTGCTCAAGCAACCCGCCCACTTCGGCCTCCCAAAGTGGTCAGATAACAGGCATGAGCCACTAAGCCTGGCCTAAAGTAACTTCTAAAGGTGTGCTTCAGGTAGAAGGAAAATAATCCAAGATGGAAGATCTGAGATACAAGGAAGAAGAGAAGGCAATATTAAATATTGATATTAAACATATAAGCAAATCTGTACAAGTATCACCTATTTAAAATAATATCTGATTTGTGAGATTAACAAAATAGTATAATTTAAATATTGGGTTACAAAAAATATTTAAATTCAAAGAGAATTATTCACGTTAAGGAACTCTAAAATCTATGAATTGTTTTAAAGAAAAATTAGGATACTGGATAAAGACATTAAGTTAAATATGTAGATTAAAAATTCTATGCCTGGCACAGTGGGTTACGCCTATAATCCTAGCTACTCAGGAGGCCGAGGCAGAAGACTCACTTGAACTCAGGGGGCGGAGGTTGCAGTGAGCCAAGATCACACCACTGCACTCCAGCCTGGGTGACAAGAGCAAAACTCTGTTTCAAAAAAAAAAAAGTCTGGATTATATAAAGTATAAAAAATAGTTGTTGTCACATATGAGTTTACAGCATTGTTTTTAAAATGCTAAAACTATTTTGAGCCTTACACTGAAATTAAGAATCACTCAGTGGGAAGTCAGCCTGCTGCATGAGCTGCTTCCAACACCTGCTCCTTGTCCCCCCAGAAAAAAAAAAAAAAACTTAATACAAAATAAAATTTTAAAATTACAAATTACAAATGAAAAACTGAGCAGGTGGTATTTGGCCAAAATTTGCTGGAAAAAAAATTATTCTTAAAGAAGACAATGGACCTTAAATTTGCAGACAGGGACATAGAGACCAAAAGGGCTGTCTGCTCAGTTGGAGAGACACAGAGCAAAATCAGTGCAGTCACAGAGATGTGTACAAAGCGGCTAATGAAGCCCCATAAATAGGGGTGGCTGGGGGAAGTGAAGGTTGGGAAAAGATCCATAACAGAGGTAATATCTGTGCTGCCTCTTGGCAGGTGAACTAAAGTTAGTCAGGCCAACATGATCAGAAGGATATTCCAGGTAGAAGAAACCATAGGTGCAAAAACATAGCCAGAGGGTGAAAAAAAAGACTGTGGTCCAAGAGCTGTGGATTGGCTGGAGACTAGGCTGTGGGTTAAGGAAGGGCAAAAGGCAAGGCTCTCAGTCAGCAGAGGGCCTTCTAAGTGTAGAGAAGGGGCTTAGAATTCATCCTACAAAGGAGAGGGTACGTTCAAAGGATTTTAAGCAAGAAAGCAAGAAAATGTCTTATCACCATGATGAAAAGTGATTACTAGATGTGGCAGTGGGGAGAATAGATTAGAGGAGACAGGAAAGAAGTTTAAGAAACTGTCACTAGGCCGAGTGTGGTTGCTCACGCCTGTAATCCAAGCACTTTGGAGGCCAAGGCGTGCGGATCACCTGAGGTCGGGAGTTCAAGACAAGCCCGACCAACATGGTGAAACCCCGTCTTAAAAAAAAAAAAAAAGAAACTGTCACTAATCAAGATCCAGATAGTATCATGATATGTTACAATTTGTAGAAAGGGACAAAACAATCATACTTGCAAGTGCATAGAGTTTTGCCTTTGTTCACTTTCCAGTTGGGACTAATTTAGTTGACCACTAAAAGATACGTGAGACCCTGGCAACAGTAGTTGCCTCTCAGGAGGGGAACGGATGGCTGATGTACAAGAAGAGAAAAATACTTAAAAAAAAAAAAAACAAAAAAACCTCTATATCCTTTTGTATGCTTTTAATTTTGTACTTTGGATATGTATTACCTGACCAAAAAAATTGCTTTTCTTTTAAAGAGGCTATCACATTGTAAGGGGATGAGTAATTTTTTTGAAAACAAACAAAAATAATAAAGGGGCTATTATACAATCTAGGAGAAAACATCAGGGAGAATGTGCCTGCCACCCATTTTCTAAACCTTCCCCTGGAGGACCCCAAACTTTCTCAATCAGAAAGGGCTTCTTCAGAGGACTTAGGCCCAAGGCAGTAATATATCAACTGTATCACCTGTATGGCCTACATCTCTGGCAGACCCTGAGAACAGAAACTGAATCTTCTTGCTTTCTCTGTTTCTAGTGCCTAGTGTCCCCTCAAGAAGCCTTTGTTACAATGACTGACTCCACTGGTCTGACTAGAACTAAAGGATGAGAGAAGGAGGTCTGGGATCTCATATCCCCTTGCTGATAATATTTTTGGGCTGAACGATTCTTCTACCAGCCTTCTAATCCTGACTTGTGCCAGCTGGGCTTCCCTAATGTGTGACACAAAAGTGTGTTGGGTCACCACTCAGCAAACAGCTGGGTGCCAAGAGGCAGGAGGTGATCCTGGGAGACGGTCACTAGAATGCCAGGGGTACAGGGAAGAGGGGCAGCACACAAGATGCCCATCCTTCCTTACCTTGGAGTAGATTTGTGAGCAGAAAAAGCCCAACATAGTTAGCGGCAAAGGTGAGATCCAGGCCCTTTGGGGTAAGTGTCTTGGGGAATCCTGGAAGGAGATGAAAACACTGTCGTTGAATGATAAAGGGACCACCTTGAGGAAGACATGGACTGGGAGGGACATATTACCTTCAGTAGAAATGCCACAGGGGCATGTACATGCAAAGATGGAGCAATGAAGTTTAAAGCTATAACTCAATGTCAGTTTTTTAGGGGAGAGAATGGATTAGAGTGTTTTGGCAAGACTGCATAGGTTAGGCTTTGAGGATACCTGTTTTGGGGTCCCTGAGCTAGAAAGAAGGCTGCAGAAACGTGTTTGGAGAAGCAAGCCAAGGCACATACCACCAACTCCAGCATTGTTTACCAGCAGATGTATCTCAGGATTCTCCTGTAGAAGCTTCTGGGCAAAGCTCGGAATAAAGGTCATGGAGCTAAGGTCCACCTGACCAATCAGGAGGTGGTTGCTATTTGAAGCTGCCTGGATCTTGACCAGAGCTTGCTGTCCATGTTCACTGCTCCAGCGGGCAAGGATCACTTGGGCCCCACACTGAGCCACTTCTTGGGATACAATCTTCCTGATGCCTGTGGGAGGACAGCTTTGAGTAGGCTAATCTGAGTGGTGACTACAGTGGACAAGGGACACCCTAGGGGAGGGACAAGGGTGTCGACAGTGGATGCTCCTCCCTGCCCTCCCTGTGGGTGTTGTTAGGGGCTGAGGCCCACTGTGAGGAGACAGGGTGGGAGGAGCACTCACCACTGTTGGCCTCAATCACTATAGCTGTTTTCCCAGTCATATATGTGGAGCAGTGCTGGAGGTCCCAGGGATGACACTTCTGCCAGAGCTGCACACATAGTTGAAGCAAGACGACCAGAGTAAGGAGGACAGAGCCAGGGCCCCAGACCAGGGTGCTGAGTGTAGCCCACGGCAACATAGCAGAAACTTCCTGGGCCTGCTGGGGAAATGCTATAGGAGAACGTTGGGGCAGGATAAATCTGGGCAGAGTGGAGCCTAGCAATGAGGCAGGTGTGGAGCCTAGGATAAAATTTAAGGAGGCACTGACTCTTGAGTTTGTTCAATATACTGTTTGAATTTGAGAGTTCCTCCTTAACTCCAAAAGTGAAATTTGGATTTGCAGTCTAGGGTGAAGTGACCAAGCTCCAGGGACCAGGGAAGCAAGAAATCAAGTTCCTCACATCTGGAATCACTCTGTGCTTATGCAGGGCCATCTCCTTCCTCCCCTACTGAAAGGAGACTTGAAGTTCTCTCTACAGAGCCAGACCCACTGGCAGCTCTTATGTCTACTCCTATGGGGGATGGGGGTCTCTCTAGAATGCCTCTGTGACAGTGCAGCTTTGGTGCTAAAGCAGGGTCTCCTGAGGGTGGTGAGGGGTCTATTTCCTGAACCCTGGTGCTATCTTCTTTTAGGCCTGCAGGATAACTGCTCCCCTTGGAGTTCAGTGAGAGAGTGGACACCCTTGGAAGAAACTAACAAGAGACATCAGACCACTTCCTAAGGCAACTCAGGCGTTTATTTCTGGCAAGCAGAGGGAGGGGTCAGTTACCACTGCCAGAGGCTCAGGTCTCAGAGTGAGGCAGAGGGCTTAGTGGGGCATGACCACACTTTGGGGACTGAGTTCTTCAATAGCTGTGCCACGGTCACCTGGGGCTTTGGGGGACCTGTCTTGATGGGTTGTTGCTCAACGGGAGGAAAGGTATCACCTTCTTTGTCTTCCTGTTCAGGCACATCAGAGCTGAGCAGCACTTGGGTGCTCCGGTTCCACATGCTCACACCAGGGGCCAGCTTCATGGCTTCTGGCAGCAACAGGGGCTTCCACATCACCTGGGAAGTGGCCTCAAGGACCCGGGGTGTTGTTTGAGGCCATCTGCCAGAATCCTGGCCCTCCCTGTCTTCCAGCTCCAGACCTTGTGGAGGCACGCGGGTCCGGCCAGCCCACAGTTCGCCCAGCAGCTCGGCCTCCCGCTCCCAACCGCTGGGCCACCTGGCACTGGGCCACAGCTTGGGGCTGGGGCTGCGGACCACATCAGGGAATACCGGGTCTGTGGTGAGGAAGCGGATCCCAGAGCTGGGGAGCGGTAGCTTTGACCGGAAGCATGGCGACGATAGGCCTAAGTTTAAAGTGGGAAACTGGAGTGTGGGGCCTGAGTCCGAGGCACGGAAAGGAATGCCTGGCTGGAGAGGGAAGAACGTTGCCGGGGAGACGTGGGTGCCGGGGCTGGGGGGTTGGGGTTCGGCCCGGGCCTTGGTCTTCTTGCCCCGCTGGCGCCCGCGGTAGGTTTCCAACGGGCGTTTCTGAGAGTCTGAGACCAGGACCTCCGCCAGGGGGCGCACCCAGTGGCGCGGGAGCCGCGCAGGGTCTAGGCGCTTCAAGGCTGCCTTGCAGGGCATCCTGTGGTGCTCGGCGCTCAGCCGCACATCCGAGGGCCCGGCCTGCTGCTGCTGGAAGGACGCAGAGGGGCGGGTGGCGCCGCCCACAGAGGGGCAGGACACCCACACGCCCGAGGCGAGGCGGAGTACCCCCTCTGACTTGTGCTCCAGCCGATCCCCAGCCGCGTCCAGTCGGGGCATGCAACAGTAGAGGTCCTCCAATGACAAATGGGAGGCGAGGGGCTGTCCCCTCTCGGTTGAGGCCTGGGGGCTGGCTACCAGGGACGGCTCCAAAGACGAGTTGGCATTGTCGGCAGGCGCCTTCTCCACCAACAGCTGGAAGCTTGCGCTCGAGGACCCAGCCGAGGAGAGGCGGCCTCTAGACTGGCAGTCCGCTTCCTCTACCAGACCTCCGGGCCCTGCCCCCTGAAACAGCTCCGATGTGGGAGAAGGGGCCGAGGTGACTCTCAGCTCTGGAGAAGGCTCCCAAGATTCCATCTGCTCCTGGGAGCCTCGACCTATCCACGACCTTCCTAAGGGGATCCAGTCCATGCCCCCAGGGTCCTGGGAAAATGCACTTGGGCAGTGAGATGTCGGAAAGGGTAGAGCAGTAGTAGGGGCAGAGGAGTCCGAAGAGGCTCCTGAGGAGTGTACTTCACCTAGGAAGTTTTCCAGGCCCTCTGAGGTGGGCGCGTGCAGCACGGGCACTGAGCCCTGAGCCCAGGAGTCCGTCGTGCAGGCCGAAGGCTCCTCATCCTCACCCCATGTGGGGTCCTCAGCCACTGCAGATTCTCCCTCGTCCCGGGCCAGGAAGCGCCACTCCGTGATCTGCAGCATGGCCTCCCGCGCCTGGCTGATGGTGAATGGAATGCACTGCGGAGGCGAGAGAGGGTCTCAGGTAGGCAGGGAGGGACAGGAGAGGTAGCAGATAAGTCTGAAGGACCTGGATCCCGGCCCACCTGCTGAGTCAGGTAGACTTTGAAAGCAGAGTCCATGACTCGAGCCAGCAAGTCGGCCAAGATGTCCCCTACCACATCCTCGCCCTCCTCGAGGGCCGTAAGCGCCATCCACTCGGCCTCACTGAGCCGCCCAGGCACGATATCCACCTGCTGCACTGGCACGGTGGGCGGCCGCACTTTTTCCGCCTTGGACCGGGTCACCCCGCGGTCTCGGACCTGCCTCTCCTGCCTCTGTGAGAACAAAACAGGGTAGTCAGAGCAGGAAACCAAGAAGTGGAAAGGAAGGGCAGCCATAGGCTAGGAGGAAGCTTTCTCAAGTCGTCCAGTAGGAAGGAAAAGGGAAAGGGCCAACTGACGAAGAGCCCACTATGTGACAGATACTTAACAGATGTTTAACCTAATTATTAATAATTTTCAGAACAGCCCACGAACCACATTTGACAGATAAACTGAAGTGGGGAGGCTGAGGCAAGATAATTGCTTGAACCCAGGAGGCAGAGGTTGCAGTGAGCCGAGATTACTGCTACTGCACTCCAGCCTGGTGACAGAGTGAGACTCTCAAAAGAAGAGAAAAGAAAAGAAAGAAACTGACAGAAGTTAACCATCCTTGCTTGGGAGCACACAGTGAGCAAGCCCAGGCAATGTGAAGGTCTAACTTCATGTCCCTTATACCAGTGCAAAGTGTTCAAAATTCTTGAGAGTTCAAAGAACTTGAGAAAGACAACTCAGTCAACAGTCCTGGAATTACTGGTGCTATTTAGAGTCTTCTCTACATTTTGTTTTCTGGAAAAGGATTTTTTTTTTTTAAATTCAAGTAACTGCAAATAGGAAACCAGAGGGGGAGCCGCAGGCTGGGGCAGATCATGGCCACCCCTCCCTGACAGACCAGGGAGAGGAGGTGGCCCCTATACCCTTTATGATTGATTGGGGGCCCCTTGCTCACTCTGCTGCAGCATCCTAGGGGCAGGGCCCCAACTGGGGTAGTTGGTCACCCAGCCTGCCATGCCCCACCCCCTCTTCCCCACGAAGAGTATCACAGGCAGAGCAGGAGGAGATCACAGGCAGAGCAGGAGGCAATGAGGATGAACATTTGGCGCTGGTAGCAGCAGCAATAATGGATGTCAGAGAATGGAACACTGAACCAAAAACAACACAACTGTCCAGAGGTGGTTTATGAACAGAGGAAAAATGGAACCAGAACTTTTGGGGAGTGGGAAGAGCAGGAAGACTGGGACCAGGCAGGGTGAGCTCCTTGCTATTGGTACCCCATCTGAGGAGGGGGAAATGGCTGAGTGGTGGAAGCAAAGTAGGGTTGGGGGAGCAGCCACAGCCCACCTCTAGTGGCTGCCACAGGGTTCATGGGCCCCACCAGGACAACAGGTGACTGCATCTCCATCACTGCAATATGTACTCAGATCCTAGGCAAAGGGCAAGGGGGCTGAGGCCACTGCAAAGAGCAAGGAGGAGACTCACACCCCTCTTGCTTTTCTGTAGCGAATGGGGGCTGTCCAACCTAGTGCAGGGACTAGGGCAGGTGGGGAACAATGAAAGGTGTGAGGCCCACGTGGTGACAAAGACAGTTTGGGTGAGGGAATCCTGGGTGCCAGCACCCCCTTCCATAGGCCACACCTTCTGCTGCCAGGACAGTGGAGTGAGGCATCCTAGAATGGGGGCTTGGGCCTCTTTTAAGGCCAGGGGAATCCTCCCAGGCCCCTCTATGGGAAGCCAGAGGGAACAGTGGAGGAGCAGAGAGGTGGTCCCCAAACCAAAAGCCCAGAGAGCAATGTCCCCACCACCAAGGGAGTGGGGATGCAGCAGGGTCAGGGTGTGGCTAAGTGGGACATTGGCTTTGTCCAGGAGGGCACATGTGTATGCATGGGTAGGGGGGAGAGGGGAGGAACTGGGCGGGGGGAATCCTCCCAAGTCAGCTCATGGGGGCCCTGCAGCAGCTGGTGTGCTGTGTAGTGTTGTGGTAAGGGCACAGGTAGAAGATGAGGGTGGCCACCGCCGGTGGTGATGGTGGGCCTGGGGAAGGGGTGGGGGTGGTGGGAACCGAGCATAGCTGTCCTGTCCCAGAAGGAAGCTGATCCTCCAGTGAGGAGCCAACAGCACACGTGGTCACTGCTCCTCCTCTGAGGACTCCTGTGAGCTGCCCTCCTCTTCCTCCTTCTCCAGTTTTTTGGGTCTGTCCCTTGGTTTCCTTCCTAGAACTGTGGTGATTTTTCAGGTCTTGATAGCACCCTTGTTTTTGCTTCCCTTTGGTCTGTCCCGCGGTCTCTTAGGTGTTGGCACTTGACTAGGCTCCTTCTGACTCCCTACCAGCGCTGTCCTGGGACTCACTGGAGGCTGCTTGTGTGGCCTGCCCTGGGCCCACTTCTCAATGCCGTCCTTTGTCTGCTTGGAGGCCAAGGGCTGGCTGGACTTCAAGCTCGACTTGCTCATCTTTTTCTCTAAGGGGCAGGTGGAAGAGTGATGGCTGGGATGCAAGAGCTCGGCAGCCAGCACACGGTGTGCGCTCCGGGTTGCCTGGAGCAGTGGTGAGGGGTCCTGAGGACTGGCCTGGTTCCAATGCGGCTGCGGCTGGTTGCAAATGCTGATGCCTTGTCGGAGTCGCGTGCCATCGACAGAAATAGCCCTGGCTCAGAGTCCCAATTAGAGAAGCACAGCCCCAACTCAGGGGAGCTTAAAAAGTTTCCTACATTTTTACCAACTATTCTTTTCTCCATTTTATGGTAATTTACCCAGTATCACACAAGTAGGAGGTAGTGAAGTCAGAATACATTCACATGCAAGTCTGACTCCAGAGCCTCTCAACCAAGGACATTTACAACAAACATGAAAAAAGATAAATATCCCCGAGTAAATTAAAAGCTCACATAAAAGAAGAAAAATTGGCCGGGTGCGGTGGTTCACGCCTGTAATCCCAGCACTTTGGGAGGCTGAGGCAGGTGGATCATTTGAGGCTAGGAGTTTCAGAGCAGCCTGGCCAACATGGTGAAACCCCAGGTCTACTAATAATACAAAAATTAGCCAGGCATCGTGGCTGGCACCTGTAATCCCAGCTACTAGGGAGACTGAGACACAAGAATCACTTGAACCCGGGAGGCAGTTTGCAGTGAGCTGAGATCCCACTACTGCATTCTAGCCTAGGCAACGCAGTGAGACTCTATCTTTAAAAAAATAATAAAAAAAAATAGAAGAAAAATGGCTAGGCACAGTGACACATACCCATAGTTCCAGCTGCTCAGGAGGCTGAGGCAGGGAGTTCAAGTCCAGCTTGGGCTATATTGCAGTAAACTGCTTGAGCCCAGGAGTTCAAGTCCAGCTTGGGCTATATTACAGTAAAAATTTAAACTATAAGAAGAAAAACCATTTAAGATCCCAAAGATAAGCAAAAGACATGACATTTCACAAAAGATGGACTGTAGATGACTAATAAATATAGTATTCAGATTCTGATTTCTAGTTCATCAAATTAGAAAATATTTTAAAAATAAGAATACATTGGCAAAGGTTTAATGTGACACCATCCTGCAGCAGTATGCATGAAGACATTAAAAAATGTTTTCGCTCCTTCAACCCTGCAATTTCAGTTCTATAAATACAACCAAAAGGCGTTTTATGAAATGAAGATAAAAATATGTTCTCCAACAAATTATTTGTGGTTTTGTTTATAATAGCAGAATATTGAAAACATGTTTTAAAAAGAATAAATAATTGACTATGCTATAGTGAAATATTATGTAATGATTAAAGGTAATCTTTTTTTGTTTGTTTTTGTTTTTCAGATAGAGTCTTGCTCTGTCACCCAGGCTGGAGTGCAGTGGCATGATCTTGGCTCACTGCAACCTCTGCCTCCCAGGTTCAAGTGATTCTCCTGCCTCAGCCTCCCGAGTAGCTGAGATTACAGGCACCTGCCACCACACCTGGCTAATTTTTTTGAATATTTTTAGTAGAGATGGGGTTTCACCATGTTGGCCAGGCTGGTCTTGAACTCCTGACCTCAAGTGATCCACCTACCTCGCAGGTGTGAGCCACCACATTTGGCCATTAAAGGTAATCTTTAGAAAGAATTTGCAATAGCATAAATAAAATGTTTATGATGTAATGTTAAGTGAAAGAAGCAGGATACAAAATTACATATCAATTATGATCTCATAGATGTAGACCACTTTGTGTTGAACAAAAGGAAAACGTCAAAATGATAAAAGAGGGTATGTTTCCTTCCTATGCTCTTTTCTATTTTGTAAGTTCTCTACAATGAGTTTGTTTCCTTCTATAATCACTTAAAAAAAAAAAAAAGACTAGTCCCCAAAACTCACTTTACTGACATAAAAAGCTTACAAACAATCTCTTGGGAGCTTCCTCAATTCCTCACACCAGTCTCCCCAAACCTGGTTCCTCCCAAAATTCACCTTCAAACGTGACCTTCCTAAACCTTTGCCTATTGCTCCACTAAAACCTCGTCTCATACCTGTTTCTTAAAATTCATTCTCCCCCCAAATCTGGTGTTTCCTAAGTCTCGCACTGAACTCAAAATCCTTTAAGTCTCATTACCCCTATTCACCAGCGAGAACAGCCCTGTGGTAAACACCGGGAGTGGCCCACAGCTCAAGCCAAGCTTGACTACAGCAGGGCTGAATGGACTGGGTAAACAGAGTTGGTTCCTTAGACCTCCCTCCCAGCCTCACATCTGACACCCGTGACGGTGACCAGAGGGGACAGAGATATTTTTGTACAAAAGCTCTTCAAATCTTTTTTTTTTTTTTTGAGATAGTCTCTCTCTGTCGCCCAGGCTAGAGTGCAGTGGCGCGATCTTGGCTCACTGCAACCTCAGCCTCCCGGGTTCAAACGATTCTCTTGCCTCAGCATCCTGAGTAGCTTCGATTACAGGCACATGCCACCACCCAGCTAATTTTTTGTATTTTGTAGAGACCGGATCTCGCCATGTTGACCTGGCTGGTCTTAAACTCCTGAGCGCAGGCAATCCGCCTGCCTCGGCCTCCCAAAGTGCTGGGATTACAGCCGTGAGCCACTGCACCCTGTTTTTCTGTATTTTAAAATTGATTGGCTCTTAAACAATTTGACTTTCAAGTGTAGCCTCTGAATTGTTATTTAGTATATTTATTCCTCTTGAAATTCTCGAAATAGATTTATCTGTTAAAAATGCCTGACCGTTTCTGGTTTATCCATTTAAATGTAAGAGACTTATTACATTCATTAGCTGTTTCAAAATCCACTTCCTGTTCTCGGGCTCTACACCACCCACTGACCCTTTCCCTCATTGCTTGAGTGTGACGAAGCGTGTCGTGTGAGTGGGCACCGTGCAGGTGTAGGTTTTCTGCCCGAGTACCGATGTGGCTTCCTTGGTCATCCAGAACTCCAGCGCGGTGGGCGGGAGCAAGTAGCGGCACCTGGAGGCCCAGAGCCAGCCCACTGTTCCCGACACCGACCTTAACGGCCAACCCTGGCTCTGGCGCATCCCCAGCTGAACTGAAGCTCACCGAGCCTTCGTGCGCCATCGCCAACGCGGTCGCTGCAACGCTGGTGTTTCTGCTGCATCCGGGCCGCGCAGCCGCCTAACAGTCGCCTCAGCAACCACGCACGCAGGGTTGCTCGCCCCGCCCACAGTCGCCCCGGCAACCGCGCCGCCCGCGGCTTGTTCCGGTCGCTCGCTCCGCCCAAGGGCAGTGCATACGTGCGTCGTCTCTATGGTGGCGGCGGATTTGGAGGGACCCTACGAGCCTGCAGTCAGGCGAGCCGATCTGGGGCTACCGAGAGGGACCCTATGAACCAGCAGTCAGGCGAGCCGATCTGGGGCTGCGGATATGACCTCTGACCTAAGCCGGGGGGCCTCAGGGATCCGAGCCGAGGGAGAAAGCCTTGGGGTCTTCATCACACTTATTTGGCTCGCGGGCTTGGGGCCATCGGGTGGTCCTGTGTCATCACCATTTCTCCTCTGGGATTCCCCCGTCGCCCCCAAACAGCCCTGGGACTCCCCTGTCTTGCTCCTCTAGACCCTCCCCACGCCTTATGGCCCTCCCCCATCACCGTCCTCGGGGCACCCCATCCCAGGACCCAGTCTCTGGCGTCTTCTAAAATGCTCGCTGATAGCAGCCCTCCGGCATCTCCGCTGCGTCTGTTGGTTGCGCGCCTGGTGTGATTCGGGTGCACCTTCCCACAGGATGTTCCGCTGGGAGCGCTCCATTCCCCTTCGAGGTTCGGCCGCCGCCCTGTGCAACAACCTCAGTGTGCTGCAGCTGCCGGCTCGCAACCTCACGCATTTTGGCGTTGTTCACGGACCAAGCGCCCAGCTTCTCAGCACTGCTCCTGAGGGTGTACCTTTGGCCCAGCGCCAGCTCCACGCTAAAGAGGGTGCTGGAGTGAGCCCCCCACTTATCACTCAGGTGAGGCATGGAGTTGGGAGTGATGTTGCTGAACCAGTCCTACCCCCTGCCCTTTCTCTCCAACCCTCCAGAAGCAGGCGTGTCCTAACCTCAGAATCTCCACTCTTATGCCGGGCGCGGTGGCTCACGCCTGTAATCCTAGCACTTTGGGAGGCCGAGATGGGCGGATCACTTGAGGTGAGGAGTTCGAGACCAGCCTGGCCAACATGGTGAAACTTCTCTACTAAAAATACAAAAAAAATAGCCAAGTATGGTGGTGTGTGTCTGTAATCCCAGCTACCTTGGAGGCTGAGGTTGCAGTGAGCCGAAATCGCGCCACTGCACTCCAGCCTGGGCGACAGAGCAAGACTCCGTCTCAAAAAAAAAAAAGAAAAAAGAAAAGAAATCTGACTCCTCATCATCCCTGCTTTGATTTTCTCCCGACACTGATGTACCTCCCTCCAGGTCCACTGGTGTGTCCTCCCCTTCCGAGTACTGCTGGTACTCACCTCACATCGAGGAATACAGGTAAGGACTCTCCTGCTTGCCCCACCTGAGCCTTCTCAGCTCCCCTGCCAGGCTTCCAGACTCTTTCCTACTTGCCTCTAAACATTTCCAAACTTTCCACATGCTTGGCCCACTCACTCTTTTTTTATTTCTTGTCTTCAATCCTTCCATCTTTTCCATTTCCCAAGTGCCACCTCCAGTATCTGCCCCTTTACTAGATGTATGTCCTTACAGTATTTTCTCAGCCTCACTGTCATCCTCTGAATAAATGAGGATAAAAAATAGTACCTACATCCCAGATTTGTTTTGAAGATTAAATGGGCTAAGGCTAGCATGATGTGTGAAGTACTCAGCACAGAACTCAGCAGAGGTCAGTTGGGTTATGCCCCCTGGTTCTGGCCCCTGTCTTCCAGATGTACGAGTCCGATGGCTCCACCATGGTCTACTGGCATGCACTGGACTCTGGAGATGCCACCCCAGGTACCTGCAGAACCAAGTGGGGTGGGGGCAGGAGTGTTTGCTAGGGCTGCGGGAGGGGATATTTCTGATCATTCTCCCCTTTCATATTCAGTACAGGCTGTGTTTGCCCGGGGAATTGCTGCCAGTGGCCACTTCATTTGTGTGGGTGAGGGAGCCAAGGGCAGGGCATGGAGGGGTGCTGGGGCATGTGGGTTGTGGACAGGAGGATAATGAGGGCCTGAGGAAATTGTGGAAAGTTAAAGGGGAGGGTAGAAGTGCAGTGGAATCAGAGACTCCAGTAAACCATGGAAGGGTTCAGAGGGTCAGGGTGATAGGATGAGGGTAGTGAATGAAGGGGCAGAGCTGTCAAAGCAGTGAGAGAGGGGGTTTGCTACTAAGGTTTCAGGGGATGGAGTGAGTGCTGAGTATGGTGGCTGGAGACCCAGGAGGGTCATGAAGTCATCACTGGGGCACTGGTTCTGGCTGCAGGAACATGGTCAGGCCGGGTGCTGGTGTTTGACATCCCAGCCAAGGGTCCCAACATTGTACTGAGTGAGGAGCTGGCTGGGCACCAGACACCAATCACAGACATTGCCACCGAGCCTGCCCAGGGACAGGTGAGTGGACTTCCCCTCCCCACCTGGGAGCCCTCTCCACCTTGGGAGGCAGGGGACCTGGGTTTGAGTCTTGGCTCTGCCACTAAACCGGTGGATGGCTTTGGGCAAATCTGCACTTTCCTAGTCTTCAGCAACCAAGTTCGGTGATAAAGCCAGAGATACTTTACATTTATGTATTATTTTATAATTAACTAAGACTATAATACTGATGTGAAATGAGGAGTTGGAACAAATGGTTTCTAAGATACTTTCCAGTTCTGAAACGTGCAGCCTCCATCTCTGGGGCAAGTCCTACCTATTCAGGCCCAGCCCTAGTGCCATCTGTCCTCTCCAGGAAGCTTTCCCTATATTCTAGCTCCCACTGATCTCTCTTAGCTGAACCCTGAATTGGCACTGCCCTCAAAAGACAACTCTTATCTCCCAATTAGTTTGTAAACCTTTTGAGAACAAGGTATGTATTTTCTTATTCATATTCTCCATTGCACCTGGCATAGGGCTAGGCCCATGTGCTATGTTGGCTGCCTAGTGTTGGGGGTGCAGAGGCCCAGGGTCTAGTCATGACAGTGACTGGTTCACAAGACCTCCAGAAGGTCATGACACTGTGGCCTCAGTTTTATCATCCATCCAGTGAGGCAATTATGTACCCCCTCCTAACATGCTATTGGAGAATGGGACTCCATGAAGAAATCCAAGGAAAGCAGTTCATGCTCCTGAGGGAACCCTCAGGAAGGGTTCTGGTAGGGGTGGTTTCTGATGGGTCTAGCTAGTGAGAGCTCCACATCTTGCCCTTTCCCTGGTGAAGGAAAGATGCACATGCTGCCTGTCTTCCCCTCCTGCCCTGTATACGGGACCATAGCAGGGGAGAAAGGGAAGGGCTGATCTTGCCTTTCCCTTCAGGATTGTGTGGCTGACATGGTGACGGCAGATGATTCAGGCTTGCTGTGTGTCTGGCGGTCAGGGCCAGAATTCACATTATTGACCTGCATTCCAGGATTTGGGTAGGTGAAGCAGAGAGGTAGAGGACTTCCTGAGGTAGCTTCAGGATGGGGAGTAGGATTTGGTCTGGGCAAAACAAAGTTGGGTGTCACCTCTTGCAGAGTCCCGTGCCCCTCCGTGCAGCTGTGGCAGGGGATCATAGCAGCAGGCTATGGGAATGGACAAGTGCATCTGTATGAGGCCACTACAGGAAATCTCCATGTCCAGGTCAATGCCCATGCCCGGGCCATCTCTGCCCTAGACCTGGCTCCTGAGGTGGGCAAGGTCAGTTTCCTCCTCTGTCCCTGCATACCGTTTTTCCTGGCAGTGGAATGCTGAGAGAACACCACAGGCTTGTCTTTGCAACTCAGTGTAGCCCTCTCCCTGGGGCACCTGGACTGGGCTTTCCAGATTATACCTGTCCCCTGTCAGGGCATTCTGACTCCCCCTCTTCCTCTTCCACAGCTACTCTCTGCAGCTGAGGACACCTTTGTGCATATCTGGAAGCTGAGCAGAAGCCCAGAGAGCGGTTACATTGAGGTATGTATCATGGGACGGGTGGAATGGGGGCCCAAGCATGGGGCAGCAGGCCCTGACCAGCCCTCTGCTCCCCCAGGTGGAACACTGTCATGGTGAGTGTGTCTCTGACACCCAGGTGTGTGGTGCTCGATTCTGTGATTCCTCGGGCAGCTCCTTTGCTGTGACTGGCTATGACCTCGCAGAGATCCGGAGATTCAGCAGTGTGTGAGAAGAGCAGCCTTCCTTTGTCACTGTGGTATTCATAAAGTACCCGCTCCACCCAGCCCTTGTCTGATTATTCAGTATCACAGTCATATTTCACAGTTGGTGAACTGCGCTCCCGGGGTGAGGTGAGGCAGGTGTAGACCAGGCAGAGAGAGGCACCCTAGCCTCAGGAACCAGATGAAGGCTGCTGTTAAATAACTTTAATGGTTGATGTGGGAGTCACAAGGGCTCTTCAGTGCCATCCTCAAAGCTGGTTAGTGCAGGGAGGTAGGGCAGAGGTTGTTCCAGTTTTCTTCCAGAAGAGTTTAGGGAGGTCCCAGCCAGCCCCAGGAATGAGTCCCTTGGTACCATGGGAACCACAATTTAGGAGAGGCTTCTGCCCGCCCCTGCAGCCTACCCCAAGTCCAGCAGAGGAAGAGGCCAGGCTGGCCAACTTGCTATAGACAGCACCGTATCCAGAGTCCAGTTGCGCATGAGTCATTTTCTCTTCCAGGTAGATCCTATGCCAACACCTTTCTCTCTCACACTGGTGACTGGAGCCAAGTGCGAGGTTGGCCTTTGCTGCAGAGGCCTCTGGTCCGTGGGGATCGCTGAGGTGGGAGGGGGGCAAGCGAGCGAGCCCTAGGGGAGTGGTCTGGGGGAACAGCATCCAGGGAAAAGGTTCGGGGTCTCCCCCAGGGCAGGGGTTGGGTCCAGGCTGGGACTGGGGCCACTGAGGCAGCTGAGCAGGGGTTAGGCAGGGCAGGCTGGTCTGTAAACATTGCCAGCCAGGGTGGGGGCGTCTCCAGCCTTGTGCCCTCCCGCTGGGTCAGGATGTCTGTCACCGCTGCGATGTCATCCAGCGGCTCAATAGCTGTGGCACCAGGAAGGGGTTGGGGTGGGGTGGGCTAGTCAGAGCTCAGGCCCCAAGTCTACCCAGCCCTATCACCTGTCACTGTAATAGGAGGAAAGCAAAGCCCGTATCTCAGCTGAGATTTCATTATCCTGCAGGAGCAGCCCCTCACCTGGGCCCCCTGGGGCTACAGGCTCTGATAAGACTGTGGGACACAGGACAAGGTTGATAGGAATGGGGGTGAGGGGTGGGGAGCAGAAGTGGGTGAAGAAACCAAGAAAGAGGAGAAAAATGAAAGCGGTGCCAGGCAAATGAAGGGTCAGAGGAAGAGACAGGAATCCACATGCAGAAAGGGAAACAGAAAAGAAGAAATTAGGAAAGAAATCCATGAAATGATCCTGGCTCACTGGGGTTTTGTTTTGAACTTTGGTGGAGGTGGTTCTAAGAAGAGTTGGAGAGAAGAAAGGAACACACAGGACTGGGTGAGACTTGGGTCCCTGGAGATCTGGCGTAGCCCAGAGTGTGCTTTTTCTCTGTTTCCATTATCTAGTTTCTCTTGAAGTCCTCAACTCTACTTCCCAACAGCTTCCTGGAGTGCACATTCCTCTCACTTACCCATCTCGTGGTACAAGGACCCCTGCTTGGCAAGTGCTTGGGGTGGTTTCCGGGGAGCAGGAGTTTCAATTTTCATGATTTCATCACAGCACTGCTTCCACTGGCCTGGAGGAAGAGCACTGATTAGAGAGGGCCAGGCCACCCTTTCTCCTGCTGCATTCCCTTCCACGCAATCTTGAAACATAGGCCTTTCGTAAAAATGACAAACTCCAGTCCCTCCCAAAGGTTCAACCCAGCCCCCTTCTCTCTTACTCATGTCAAAGAAAAGCTGCCACAGAGCCTCCATCCAGCTCTGCAGGGCTTCCCGACTTTCTGTCTGAAGGGTGTGTGTCACCTCATCATCCCCATATTGGTTACTGATACTTAGGGTGAAGGGCTGTCCTGGAGCCTGGTCCAGCTCCCCTGCCCGGACTCGAGTTTCCTGCAGGAGAAAGAAGAGGTCTACCTTGGTCACAGAAGTTGGCAGTGACAATCAGGCAGCCTTGATCACTCCTGCCTTAGAAGGATGAGCTTGGGGGCTTTTGCTGAGCCCTGTCATTTGCCTCCTGACCAGAGTAGGAAGGAATGGCAAAAAAAAGGGCCAGGGATGAGACAGCCAGTCCTGAGTCAGGGGAGGAGGAGCAGCTTGAGACATGGAAAGAGGAATTGAGCAAGGCAGGGAAGACAGAGGTACGCAAGTATGCTCTGGCCAGAGGTCCCTCAGAACTGCCAAAAATAGGCAGGAAAGCCAACGAAAGGGATAGGGAGCAAAGAAGGGCAATTGGACCTGGAGGGAAATGGGAAGTGGTAAAGTAGATACAAATTGGAATCTGAGGGAGAGAGGATGAAAAACCCTGAACTGGCAGGTGGGAGAACCCTCTCTGAGACTTGGCAGGGACTGAGGATGGCAAGTAAATGGGACGATCCTCACGCAGTGATGCTGTGGTGGGGGAGAAGATGGGCCCCCGAAGCTGGATGTGGCACTGTCAGGAGCAGGAGGCCTGCTTCTATCTCTGAGGTATGTGCCCACCCTCCTGGGGCCTGAAGGAGAGGCTCCTGGGCCCATGTCCTTGGTGGCCTCACCACCAAGGGACCCATCACCTTGTTGATGGCAATAGTAAGCAGCGGCTCTTCCCCAGTGTCGGCATCCTCAGGTCGCCGGTAACAGAAGAGGTTTGTGCCTTTCAGAACTCCATGCACTCGTGCCCAGTTCTGCATCTCCCCAGCTTGCTGCACAAATGACTCAACATGTTCTGGGGGAGTCACACTCCCCAGTATCCCTCTTCTTAGCTTTCCCCCCATAAGAGCCTATTTTTTTTTTGTCCACCCTGCTGTTCATTCCTCCCCTCATCTGGCCATACCCCACTTCTTCCACCCAAATCTTGACTTTTCATTATTTCTTCTATTCCTGCTTATCCAGCTCTCCTCTGCCTTCTCCCTGCTCCCTTCCACTCCTCAGGGCCCCCTCACCTGCACCCTGAGGGTACCACTTGCAGTGGGCTGAGTCATGCAGAGAGGCTGAGCTGCCAGGCGGCAACACACGCTACCATAAAGGGGCAGCCAGGCAGGGTTCTCCTCTGGGGGAAGAGGAAGTGCAGGGTGAGGCAGGGGAATGAGAAGGGGACTGTCCCACAGCCCCTCTTCTCATCACCACATGTGTGTGTCCCCCATGCACACACATACTTACCATGACTGGCAAGGGTGAGGTCATGTGTGCGGAATCCATCTTGCACTGCTGCCAGGGTGAGTGTAGTGTGAGCCAAGAGATGGTACCGAGGACCACTGAGAGAGATAGGAGAGAGCATCAGCCGAGGGAGGGGCGTGTTGGCCAGCAGGAACTCTAAGGGCTGAGCAGATCTGCCCCATTGTTCAGGCTGCCCCACAGAAAACTCACTTGCCTCTCCAGAGAGTTAGGAATGAGCATTGATGGAGCTCCAGCTAAGTGTCAGGACCTATGCTTTATGTATTTTATCCCACTGTATTCCTGCGACAGCCCTGTGAGGTTGGTGGCTTTCTTCAACTAGATGAGGCAACTTGAGGCTTAGAGAGGTTAAGAAACTTGCCCATAATTTTATAGTTGTAAGTGGAGGAGCTGGAATCTGAACCTATATCTGTGTCCAAAATCAGTACTCTGTTCATTACCCAAAGGTTGTCAAACTGCTTCTCAGAGTCTCAGTGGTCCCATGAGGTATCTCCAGGTGCAGGTAGGCACCACCACAGGTCTCAGAGTACTCTGCTCCAACCAAGAAGCTCTGCTCTAGCCACATAATATGTATTTGCTAGGCTGAGCGCTGTGACTCATGCCTGTAATCCTACCACTTTGGGAGGCCGAGGTGGGAGGATCACTTGAGCCCAGAAGTTCGAGACCAGCCTGGGCAACATAGTGAGACCCCATCTCTAAAAATAAAAATAAAATGTATTTGCTGCTGCTAAAAATTAAGACTCCAGAGCCTAACTCTCCCTGCCTTCCTACTGGTCTTCTGGACTGGCTTCAGCCCAGCTCTGGAGCCCTGGCTGGAATGCCTCCCAGCTACGTGGCCACTGCTCATTCCTGTCTGCCTGCACATCCTGGCAGCAATGCAAAATGGGTTCTACACACTCAGCACCGTTCAAAGATCACCTGTGGGCAGAATATAGGCAGCTGAGGGCAGTGGGGGTGTGCAAGGCCTTACCCCACAGCTGGGGTGGGGAGCAAGATGGGACTGCTCCCTGAACCCCCAGCACTGTCCAGCGATGCCCGGACACGCCTCCCTGAGGAGCGGCCCAGGGAGCTGCTGAGTTTGGTGGCAAGCCTCTTGGGGGCGCCAGTCAGGGCCCCCTCTTCTTCCACACAGGCCCCATACAGCTCTAACCGCAGTTCAAAGTCTGGCCCCGCCTCAGTGCTGGTGGGAGGAGTAAAGGAGGGTGGTCACAGAAAAGTACAGGGACGCAAAGGGTGGGGGATATAGGGTGGGGCAAGTGCAGGACAGCTCGGCAGTAAAGGCCAGGTGCTCCTCCCCTCCCCCTACCCACTCCCCTTCCTCCCCTGGAACTCTCTCCTCCAGAACTGGAGCAGAGTGGAGGAAGGAGACAGCCACAGTTTGAGGTGCTCACAAGAGGACACTGCTCTGAAAGGAGATGTCTGTGAGGGTCCTGTCCACCAGGATCATCTCTGTGTCCTGGATGTGTTCTCCCAGCTGCAGCAGCAGGAACACAGCCCAGCGGTGCAAGTCTGGGACAAAGAGGGCAAAACTTATAATAAAAAAAAAAGCCCCACAAAAGCCTCCTACTTCAGGGTCATTCCCCTGAATTTGTCCCAGGGTGTGTGGAACTCACCACCTTTGTTCTTGAAATATTCTGTGTCCTTCCACATGAGTGGAATCCGGAGGTCTAAGGGGCAGAGGGGTAGGAATAGATGTTGAGATGGGGCAGGACGCCGTGTACTTGGGCAATGGGTGCCAGCAGCTGGGGTAGCTGTGCTTCTTACCAGAGATGCAGACCTGGCCACGGCAGGGGGAGCGCTCAGCGGGTGGGCCACTGTCAGAAGGCCTGTGGATAAATCACAATGTCCTGGCCTTGGCCCCTAGCCACTGTTCCCCCTTGCTCCGGTTCCCAAGGGCTCTAGGATCCCCCTGGTCCCAGGGCCTCAGCCGAGAGGTCCCCAGCCAGGCTGACAGGGCCAAGGGGCTGTAAGGGAGAGCTGTCCATTGAACCCAGCAGTTTGCCAGGTTTTCAGGACACTAGGGACAGTCGAGCCACATTAACTTATACATAAGGCACAAGCTCAGGGCTCCTCTCTCCAAGCACCCTCCCTGACTACCTCCCCAGACCCCTGCCAAGGACAAGTGTGGCCTTCAGGGGACAGGTGCCCACAGAGAGACTTCATTTCAAGGGCTCTCTTTTAAACCCCTGGCTTGGAGGGGTTTCCAGGCTTTTTTTTTTTTTAAACAATAGGAAGGCTGCTTATTTTCCACCATCCCATCACTTCTTTTATATAAGAGGGTACTGGGTGAGAAAATAATCTGGCCAATGTTTGTTGAAAGGAAAATCACCAATGGAGAACAGTTATGTTCCATTTACCACAGACTCTTCTCCTTCCCTACCACTCCCCAACTTTGATTTCTCCTTTTTCCTCCTGGCCCCATATGCTGCACCCTACTAGTGCCCCAAGTTCTGCAGCCCCCCGACAACCCACTGCGGGCCCAACACCCGCCTTCCTTCCCTCCCTGCCCATTCATCAGGACTCACCACGTGTCCCTTTCCTGAAGCGACAGCCAGTTCATCTGTACTTATTCATAATGCCACTAAAGTAATTACTGACTTAGTAGAGCCTTAAGCTAAATGATGTGGCACTAATGGCAATGTGTTTAGCTGCCAGGGACTTAGGGTGTACCTCAAGTCACCTGTGTGGGCTGAGGACTTAGGCAGGGCAGAGCCTGTCCATGCTGCCTCAGGAGAGGCTGTCCTCCCACCAGCATGCCCTTCCTCTAGCTTCATGGGACAGCCGTAGAGTGTGGGTTTTCTGCCTCCTTCTGGTAGCTTCATGGGTGAGCTCCTGGCAACCTCCTCTTGTGTCAGCCTTCATGGCTGGAATGGGCACCATGCCTGTGAGGGGCTGGGACCATTTCTCCAAGCAGCCTCAGTGGAGTAAATAGGCCACTTTCCTAAAAACCAGTTCTCCAAGTGACCACTTTACCGAAATTGGCATATTCTTAGAATAATTGGCCAAATATTTTCCCCAATATTTTGGTTTTATCATGGCATCACTTCAATCAAGTCACTTTAGACTTGTCAGATCATCAGTCTAATGTCAGTGTAGCTTACATTTTACATCCAGAAGCTGAGCCCTTTTAGAATGCACAATCTAATTTGTTTGAATGGGTAGGCTTTCCTTAAGAGGTTTCTTATTATTTCCTTTCCCAATCCCTGCCTCTGGATGGTGAACCCCAGATATAACAAACTATTGTCAGTATGTGGTAAATTGGCCATTTTGTGAACCAGCATTGAGGGAATTAGTTTTCTAAAAGCCAGATAGCCAGTCTCACTGGATCACAGATAGGGCTTACCAAATTAGTGTTTTTGCATTACTTGCTACCCTTCAGGTCGCCTACCTTTCACCAGACATACCAGCTTTCCTAAGTCCTGCCCTGGCTACTCACAAGTGCACTCTGGGCAACTCACAGTGGTGGTAAAACACCAAGGTCTCTCCCAGGTCCCTGACAAGACTTTGTGGGGAAGTCATCTTTAGGGTGGTCCACATACCACATAGGCACATGCGGCACCACCACCACCCAGAAGGCCTCCTGCTTCCATCGAGGCCTCGCCTCCCCCTTGCTCACCGCCGGCCTGTCTTTCCCAGCACCTGCGCCTCCTTGCGCCGCTGCAGCTCGCCCATGTAGCTGAGGATACGGCTGTTGCACACTAGCAGGCTCTTGGTGGCCTCCAGAGCCTGCTCTCGCTGGGAGCAGGCTGCCAGCAGCTTACAGGCCCCTTCTCTCATCCGGATCTCATGGTCTAACTTCCTCTGCAACTCTGTGTCCTAGCCAGGGTTGGCGGAAGGGTGAGAAGGAAATGTCAGTCAGAGGACAGGCTAAAGCACTCCCCAGTCCCCAAGTGGGTTATGGCCAGTAAAACTGATAAGAAACTAATGTTTTAGGCAGTTCAAGAGCAAGCATTGGGTCTCAATCTCAGCTGCCCACAAATAACCAGAGAAGCTTTGTAGCCAGGTGCAGTGGTGTGTGAGGGAAGTTGAGGCAGGAGGATCCCTTGGAGTTCAAAGCCAGCCTGGGCAACATAGTGAGACCCCACCTCTAAAAAAATATATGACAAATAAGAAACATGGAGATGTCCTCATGCATTTGATGGTTAGAAGTATAAATTTCTTCAGCCTCTTTTGAGTGCAATTTGGAAAAATCTATGAAAACTACAAATTCATATATCCTTTGATCCAGCTATCCAATACCTAGGAGTTTATCTTACACTTATAGTTTCACATATAACTAGGTAAAGCCATACATACAAAATATTCATTGTGGCATTGTTTTAAACACCAAAATTAAAACCCCTTCAGTAGGACATTGGTTAAATAAGTAACAGCACATCTGTACCCTGTACTATTGCAGACATTAAAGAATGAGGTATGCATATGTATGCAGATATGAAACAATCTCCAAAATAAATGATGTGAGAAAATAAAGTAATATTACACATGCTACCATTTGTGCATGATATATATGTGTGTATGCATCTGTATACATATACATATACATAGATATGCATGTTTATACATAAAATATTAGTGGTTGTGGGCCTGGGAGCCAGGAATGGAAAACATTTATGATACTTTTTTTTTTTGAGACCAAGACTCACACTGTTGCCCAGGCTGGTGTGCAGTGGTGCAATCTCAGCTCACTGCAATTTCCGCCTCCCGGGTTCAAGTAATTCTCCTGCCTCAGCCTCTCGAGTAGCTGGGACTACAAGCGTGAGCAACTACACACAGCTAATTTTTGTGTTTTTAGTAGAAACAGGGTTTTACCATGTTGGCCAGTCTGGCCTTGAACTTCTGAACTCAGGTGATCCACCTGCCTCGGCCTCCCAAAGCGCTGGGATTACAGGCGTGAGACACCACGCCCAGCCTAACTTTTGTATTCTTAGTAGAGATGGAGTTTCACCATGTTGGCCAGGTGAATCTTGAACTCCTGGCCTCAAGTGATCTGCCCGCCTCGGCCTCTGAAAGTGCTGGGATTACAGGCTTGAGCCTGCACCCAGCCTAATGATACTTTATGCATACCCTCTGTACTACTGGAAATTATATTTCCTTTAAAAAAATAATAGACCTTTGGAGTTTAAAAAAAAATTACCAGGCCCTACCTAAGATTTGCAGAATAAGAGTCTCTAGGAGTGGGGCATATGTAGTTTTGGAAAACTCCCCAAGTGATTCTGAGGTACAGCCAGGTTGAAAACCAGCAACTCATGGGAATGGACAGAAGGAAAGGTAAATGAGGGTTATCCCTTAGACTCAACATCTAGTTGGCAAGGGATCAGTGGAGAAGGAGCATACAACCTATCCACGGAGTTCACCGCAAGGTGAAGGGCTGTGGGTAAGGGCCAGCTGAGAGGCACTGGGAGAGACACCAGGATTATCAGGAACATTCACTTAGAAAGGAGCCCTGGAGGTCCTGCTTAAAAAGCAATGGGCAATTTGCTCGACCTCCCTAAGCCTCATCTGTAAAGCAGGAATGAAAACAGTCCCTACATCCTAGGGTTGTGAGAATTCTGTGAGGCAGGAACATAAAGCACTTAGCACAGTGCCCAGCACGTGGTATACATGAATGGCAGGAATGTTTATTTTAATGATGCTATACTTTGGTGGCAGCAACATTTACTCAGTCAACACTGGAGCATCCTTATGCTGTCCAAGGCTCTACATTTAAAATTCAGCTGGGAGGTGAGAGATGACGACTTTAATGGCTGCTCCGTAAGTGCCATGTCATGGTACAACCATGCTCACAAGAAACAGACTTTGTTTGCTTCTGGCTGAGGTGATCAATGAAAGCTTCAGAGAAGAGTTGGAAGACTAATTCCATCACAGTGTACAAATTGGTTCAAGAGACAAGTGGAGCCACCCATTTGAGAGGGGAACTAATGTAACTACCCCAAACCTGTCTTTTTCCTCATACCACTCTCCTCCACACCCTGTGCCCTTGCATCTGTCCCTAGGGGCTCCAGCCTTCAAGTCTCTCAGACCTGAACACCCTAAATTCCCTCTTCTAAAAGCCTTGTCCTGCCTGCCTACAGATGCTTCCTTGCGCATTTTCTGGGCCACTGTGCTAGGCCGGACTTTAACACCTTTCCCCATCACCAACCATCTGTTTTCCTTCTGAAATAAGCCAATCCTTTCCCAAAGTCCCCTCCACCAGGAAGCCCTTTCAGACTACATAGGTCCTCCCAGCCTAGTTTTGTCAACACCAGGGTTCGACGCTGCTTGCCAACCCCCACCCTGGTCTGCACCCAGCTTCAGCCATAAACATCCCAAATGGCTGAGAGCCCGGCAGGAGGGGAACACAGAGGTGTCCTCAACCCCCATCTTGGCTAGTCTCGTCCCAGTACCAGCACTCACGGATCCTTCCCTAGCCCTGTCCATTGCGAGAGGTGCGCAGAGGCGCAGAGGCGCATGAGGTCCGTAGAGCTGCACTGGCCTGGAGAGCCGGTGGGGGCCTGAAAGCCGCGGGAAATCAAAGGAGCCAGGGCGCCAGCGGAGCCGCACTGCCTCCAGCCGCAGCGCTCAGGGCGCCGGTGACATCAGCTCCCAATTGCCGCGAGAGCAACTAAGGGGTACCGGGGCGCGGGAGGTCCCTCCAGGCAACCTGGCCCGGCTTGGCTCAAGGCGCTGCAACCACTGAGATTCGGTCACGGAGAGACGGGATCTCCTGGAGTGCACCCGCGCAGCCCTGGAAAAGTCTCTGGGCCATCGCGACGTGCTCCAGCCCCGGGAGGCCCCTCCCGCGTAGCATTTGCCCTCCAATGTGACCCCCTTGCCTGAGAATATGGAGGGCGGATAGTGTATAAATTGGGAGTGGGGCCCTAGGGAGGTCGCCGGGCCCAGCATGGATGAGCGGAACAACGAATCCAGACACCTCCTCTGTTTCCCTACTGCTCTCCAGCCCCAAATCCACTCTCTCATGGCCCAAGGCCAGGAGCGCCCTAGGAAACTGACTCCCACCCTTTCAGGGAGAGGAACTAGGGCATCCTGACTCAGGATCTGGACCTTTGTGCTTCCAGCGTTTCCCCACTACAGGGATAGTTCCTTGCTGCCCCCTCCCCACCCAAACCACACCCTGTCCCTAAGCGGGCAGCATTTTCCCCGGGCTCTCCTGAGAAAGAGCCCAGAGCTGGGTGTCAGATGGACCTGCATCAGATCCCAAGGGGCTAGAGGATGAGTCATGGGCCCCACACACATTAGGTCCCCTGTTGATATCCCTT
Source organism: Cacajao melanocephalus (assembly GCA_963573385.1). Lineage (NCBI taxonomy): Eukaryota > Metazoa > Chordata > Mammalia > Primates > Pitheciidae > Cacajao > Cacajao melanocephalus. Next base: position 211,385 of record CAUYLG010032663.1, on the reverse strand, counting down.
CCGCCCCTCCCAGTCTCTTCTGTCTCTGGCTTCCTGCTCTGCTTCTCACCACCTTCTATCCCCTTCAGAATCTCCACCAGGGCTAAGTACAAATCCTGGCTTAGGGACTTGACAAGCCGTGAGAATTTAACCCCTGGAGCCTGAGTTTGTAAAATGGGGGGGGTGGGGCATTCCACCTCCCTTGTAGCATTGTTTGAGAATTATATGGGAAAGTCTCAACTCTACATGGACCTAGTGCATATTTTAAAATAAGCTCCCTTTACTTGCAGCTTAAGTAACTTCCTCCAGAAAGTCTTGGATTTACTCTTCCATGACTATCTCTTTTGCCAATCCCTGAAACATCAATGGGTCTCTATTTTGAGGACCTGCTGAACTTGGTTGAGAAAGAACACAGAACACTTAGCCATGGCTAAAGGAGAGTGACCAAAGTGAAACTAAGCCCCTCCTCTGCCCCAGTACATGGATAGGCCTCCCAGAGAGAAAAACTACATTTTTTGGAGGAGGGAAGGATGCAGAATTTAAACATTTACATACCTAGACCAGCTCTGTCCAATAAAACTTTCTGCGGTGTTGGAAATGATCAGTAGCCATCTAGCACTTGAAATGTGGCTACAGCAACTAAGGAATTAAATGTTTTGTTTTAATTAACTAAAAGTAAGATTTAAATGGCCATATGTGGCCGAGCGTGGTGGCTCATGCCTGCAATCCTAGCACTTTGGGGAGGCCAAGGTGGGTGGATCACCTGAGGTCAGGAGTTCAAGACCAGCCTAGCCATCATGGTGAAACCCCATCTTTAAAAAGAAAAAAAATAAAAATTAAAAAAAAATAAAAAATAAATGGCCATATGTAACTAGTAATGTGGACAGTACAGAGGACTATGAATGGCAAATAGGTTTTATCTCATGCACTGATGGAGGATAATTAGGTAGGTTCCCAATGAGTTCACTGTACACCTTTCTACAAATTAAAAAGAGGTGACCCTCTCCAGGCAAGCAAATTAGATAAAGGTGCTCCCACCTGATGCAGCTAAAACCGGCCCAGGACTCCCACCTCTGGCTGGCATCTGTGTGAAGAACACAACCTGCACAGTTTATGCCAAGATGGTGCTGAAAAAGATTCTGAGGCCAGGTCTGGGCTCATTGATAAAGAGTGCCAAAACTGACCAGTAACGTCTACTATGATCCAGGGAGTGGGGGCAGGACAGCACATATAATACCCCGCCATTCCTGATCTAGACTCTGCAGTCCTGCCTTTGACCTCTCTTAGCAGCAGCCCCTGCCTGGTCCAGGCAGTCACTTCCACAACTTCCTCCATCTTCCCCATGTCAGTAAATGGCCACACCACCCACTGCTTAGCCACATACCTTGGAATCATCCTGGAGTTCTCTTGCTTTGCCTTACCCCTCCCATCCAATCCATCAGCAAATCCTGTCAGACCTACCACTACCATTTGAAATCCACTCCCTTTCTCCACCATTCGAACTTTAATTCACACCACCAGGTTCACTCCTCTATGACTGTAACAGCCTCCCACCTGGACTTTTGCGACCTCTCTTGCCAACCCTCCTCCCCCAACCCTACCCTCAACTTCCCACCAGGCACGAGTCATTCCCTTGCTTAAAACCCTTCCATGACCCAACATCACACTTAAGGTGAAATCCAGGCACCTTATCATGGCCTTCAATGTCCTGCATGATCTGGCCCCTGCCCATCAGCTCTACCCCAACTACTAAACTTCAGCCACACTGGCTTTCTCTTTCCCACAGATATACTACCCTCATCCTCATCTCAGGGCCTTTGTCCTTCCTCCAATCTTCACACATCTCCAAATCTCCTGGGCTCAGCTCAAAGATCTCCCCACAGAGGCCTCCCCTGACCTCCACATCTAACGTTGCCTCTCCCATCTGATTTTCATCACATCCCCGTTTTCATAATAATTTCCTTATGTGATTATTTATGTGTTTGAATGTATATTTCTGTTCTCCCGCTACAATGGAACTTTCTTGTCTTGTTCACTGAGGTATCCTTTGGTCTAGAAAGGAACTTGCCACATAGTACATGTTCAATAAAGGTGTTTAAGAATAAATAGGGCAAGGCACAGTGGCTTATGCCTATAATCTCAACATTCTGGGAGGTCGAGGTGGGGAGATCACTTGAGCCTGTGAGTTTAGGACCAGCCTGGGCAATATAGTGAGACCTTGCTTCTATAAAGAATTGAAGAAAACACATACGTGAATAAACATCACCTTGCCGTCTCAAGGGCCAGCAGAATCCTTACTCACAGCCCAGTCTTTTTTTTCTCTTGTAAGGCTACATCCTTTCTGCAAACCTCTCTCACATTGAACTCCTCTCTTCTTCCCATACCTAAAAGGAATCCTTGTCCCCAGAACAGACATCCATACTCACTCACAGAGCTTCCTGAAAACCCTGCTGCCAACACAAGACTCTGATGGGCAGAACTAAGCCTGGGTCCACACACTGCACCCAACACAAGGCATAGGGAACCACCTCTCCCTCTCCCACTTTAAGCAGGCCTGGCTCTCCCCACCATGCTCTAGCAGGAATGGGCAGGGCCAAGATTGGGGCTGGGATGCAAGTGAAGGAGGTGTGTGCTCCAAGGGTCAGGGGATTACCTCCAGGCTGAGTGCCATCTGCCGAATGTAGAGCATATTCAGGTCCTCCAGGATGTGCAATCTGTCCTGCATCTCTGTGCCCCCTGGTGCCCTTTCCCTTGTCAACCCCTCCAGAGAGGAGACAGACAGGTACCACACTGTCCCACAGTTCCTCCTCTCACTGTTCCCTCAGTCTTGAAAGAGGTGGACAGCTCTTGGGCAGAGGGCAGAGGCTGCCCTTATCCCTCTACACTCCTGTTAGACCCCTCTGGCTGCTGTGACAAATTTTCCTTGCCTACTGCTGCTCCGGGGCCCTGCTGGGAGCCAGGCAGGGGAGAAAAGGAAAGCAAAGTGAGGATGAGTGGGGTCCCAGGAGGAAAGGCCGGCTGCAGAGGGGGCTCTGGGCACAGAGTGTCCAGTCTTGCTTTGGTGGCAGCTGTTCTCCCAGCTGTGGAAGAAAAAGGCCCTTTCATTCCGACTCTGGCCGCTCCCCAGCCCCCGCCCACATCCCTGGCCTGGTGGACAGAGAATCTGTGTGCGGAGAGGGCAGTGAGGGGCAGGCACAACTGGAAGGGGGCAGGGAAACTACGCCTCATGCAGGTTCTACAGAGTCATGGGATTTACATGAGATCGGAGCTTTCTGAGAGGGGTTCGGGCTTAGTTTGAGAAAGTTAGGCAAAAGAGCCACAGAGGTGAGGACCTCAGGGGAGAGTCAGCCCAGGGAGTAGAACAAACGGGTGAGTTGGTAACGCAGCCCAGCCCCAGGGCCACCCCTTTCAACTCAGGGCCCCCATCCTGCCCACTCCACCCTGGGCTCACAATTACCTCGCTTTTCCAGAGAAGGGAGGAGAGGGAGGGAGGAAGGCAGGGGTGTGCCTGTCTGCTGCTGTCCCCGCTCCCTTCTGCAGGCCCCTTCCCTTCCAGACAGGAAACCAGCCCCGATTCCCAGCCAGCTGCAGCCTAGCGCCCCCGCCTCCACGCCAGGCCCACGGAGTCACACTCCACTTGGCAGCCGCGGGGCCCTGCGGCTCCGCCCCAGCTCCTCGGCCCTGGCCCCGAAGGCCGGGCTAATCCCGAGGGGCGGCCCCAGTTCACAGGCCCCTCCCCCTGGTCCCGGGCCTCGCCCCTTACTCCCCCACACTGGCCCCAAGCAGGTTCCTCGAGCCCAGTCGCTTGGGGGAAAGAGGACCCGAAGTAAGCCCCCTCTGCCCCAGGTCCACTAGCTTCTGAGTCAGAGAAGGCCCAAGATACCGGGACAAGGGTGTGAAAGAGCCTTTGTTCTGGGCAGGCTGGAGGGAAAGGTCAGAAGCCTGGCCTGGAATCCCAGCTGGGAGGGTGAGGGGGCGGGAGGAAGGCCCACCTCACTTAACCCTTTCCAGGCCCGGAAGGGAAGGCTTGGAACTGGGCTCTCCTTGGGCAAGTGTGAGTCTGACCTTGGGGACAGAAGAGTCTTTGGGGTAGCTACCCGCCCTCTCAGTCCCAGCTCAGCCACACACCTTCACCCCCACCCTAGCCTCTAGGGAGTTACAGGTGGGGCTCCAACGGGGCTACCCGTGGAAGGCGGACGGGGCAGGACGGGGCAGGGGACGCTTAGCCTAGGGGCTGGACTCCTCTTAGGCCCCAGGAAAGGAGGCGGAAATTTTGCGTGTGGGAAGTAACCCCAAAGAGTTAAAAGCTCTGCAGGGGCACAGAGGAGCCTTGAAATAGGGCTTCAGAGAAGCAAGCGGCCCCGGCCTAGAAGTCGGGATTGATGACAGGCTGGCCCAGGGGGCTGCGACAGGTTGTGGGATGGGGCTGGCGGCAGGGGAACGAGCGGGAGGCCAGGCGGAGAGTCCCAGCGTTTGGGGCCCGCCTAGCTGCCCACTGCCCTTGGCCTGGGAATGCCTAGGACATTTTGGGGTCCGGGCACTTTTCGGGAGTCGAGCTGGGGCCCTCCAAATTGAGACCAACCCGGGGTTTTTCCTGGCACAGGCAAATCATCCCAGCCATGCCGGGGAATGTCTAGGGCAGCACTGACCCGATCAAAATGCAGACCGTCCACACCTTACTTTTTATGTCAACAACTCCGTCGGGTTTGTACCCAAACCGTGGCGTCTCCGTCCCTCAGCGTGCGCGCGGACGAAGGCAGGAGGCCGAGGCGGCCGGGGCTGCCCCCGGGAGCCGCAGAAGGGGAAGGCAGGGAAGCGGGTCTCTCACCTCCGGCGGGTCGCTGAAGAGGCTGAGTCGGAAGCGGCCGCGTTTGAACTCCATCTCCAGGGCGGAGCCCCTGGCCACCGTGACCCGGCTCCGGTGGTTACGGGAGAACATGCTGGCGGCCTTACGACTTCGCCTGCGCCCTGCGCCTCTCCGCGCCGCCCGGCTTCTCTTCCTCTCCTCGGCTTCAGTCTCTCGACGCCCCCCAGCCAGTCCTGCCGGGGATCTCCCTCTGCAGGGCTCCAAACCCCGCCCCCGGAGACGACACCTGGGCCGGGCAGGGCGCGGCAACCTCCTCTTCCACCCCCGCCAATAGCCCAGCCCGTCCGGCCAGTCCCAGCGCGCTAAGCCGACCTGGCCCGACGGCCCCGGAGCCAGGAGCACCCTGCAGCTCGCGAACACTGCGGGGGCGCATTCTCCCTGCCCGCACGGGTCGCAAGCGCTTACCTGGGCATGGGGCGGGCCCTGAGAAGCCCCGCCCTGCCAGCCGTACCCACCTGGCAAGCCCGGCTTCCCTGGCGCGGAAACCCCCGTGGCTCAGGGATCGTCGCGTAGCACGTTCCGGCTCTAGCTGGGCCCTGGGACCTTGCCCGGTGTCAACCCCGGCAGCCTGCAAAGAGACCATTTCAACTTCCCACAGTCCCAAATGGTCCTTCTTCGTCTCCTCTCTGTGGCTATCCGCCCAAGCCTAGCGGCCACAACTGATGAAACAGTGCTTAAACACATCATGAAACCCCAGCTCTGTCACTGACTAACCGTGCAGTCACTGACATGGTCCAGTCACTGACCTTTCTGAGCTTCAGTTTTCTCATCTGTTCAGTGCGAATACTGTAACTGTCCCCACTCAAGTTGCTATGAGGACTATCTATAAGTATGAGGGTAAAATACCCAGCATAATGTTAGGCACAAGGCAAGGGCCCCATATTTGGAGCCATAAAGATAAAGAGCAATGGCTGGGCAGAGTGGCTCAAGCCTGTAATCCTAGCACTTTGAGGGGCCAAGATGGGCTGATTGATTGAGCTCAGGAGTTGGAGACCAGCCTGGGCAACACGGTGAAACACTGTCTCTAGAAAACACACATATACATACATACACATGCACACACACATGCTAGCCCGGCGTGGTGGTGCACACCTGTAGTCCCAGCTACTCAGGAGGCTAAGGTGGGCACATCGCTTGAGCCCAAATGCTCGAGTCCAGCCTGGGCAACATAGTGGGACCCCATCTTTTAAAAAGCATTACAAGCCAGTCACAGTAGTCCCAGCTACTTGGAAGGCTGAGGTGGGAGGATCGCTTGAGCCCAGGAGTTCTGGGCTGTAGTGTGCTATGTCGATCAGGTGTCCGCACTAAGTTCGGCATTAACTTGGTGACCTTCTGGGTGCGGGGGACCACCAGGTTGCCTAAGGAAGGGTGATCCGGCCCAGGTCGGAAACAGAGCAGGTTAAAACTCCAGTGCCGATCAGTAGTGGAATCACGCCTGTGAATAGCCACTGCACTTCAACCTGAGCAACATAGGGAGACCCCGTCTCTAAAAAAAAAAAAAAAAAAAAAAAAAGTATTAAAAATATGTAATATGTCAGCTGCTCTGCTGGTTGGTTGGACTTAACCACTCCCTGCTTCCATAGAAACAGGGTTCCCTTCTTGCCCCCGGTAAAGCCCAGTGGGAGAGAAAGAAATGGCAAAGGATTCGCTTGCTGACCACACATGAAGGGATATCCTGAAGGCTTCAGAATTTACAGAGAAGAACTTGAGAAAGGGTGAGGCTCCTACATAGCAGGCGGGCTGGACCCAGGGGCATACCAGTCTTGAGTTCTTAGAGAGTCCAGATTAGAAGTGTCCTGCTATGGTAAATCATTCAACATTCTTTTGGAAAAGCTGACTGAAAATTATTAAAGCAAAAGGGAAAATGTATTGGCTCATGGAACTGAGCCAATACATACAAATGAGCCGGGGGCAGGCTTTAGATGTGGCTAGAACCACTCACTGAGTGTCAGGAAGATCCAGTCTCTTCCCATCACTTGGCTCCACTTTCCTCCATGTTGGCTTCACTCTCCACAGTGTAATGAAATTGCTGCCCAAAATTCTGGGTCTACATCTTTTCAGGCTTAAATTCAGCTGAAAAGAGAGCATCTGTTTCCTGAGGCTCCTACACATGTCTGGGATTCACTGTGAGACATTTGGGATCATTCATCCATCCCAAACCAATCATGGGAGTCAGAGGGTGGCCAGACCTGAACCAATTGCTGTGTCTAAGGGGGTTCTAGGTGTCAGCTGGCCAGGCCTGGGGTCGCTTGCCCACTCCTGGAGACTAACCAGAACCCAGTAAACTGTGAGGGAGAAACCAGGGAAGGGCTATTCCCCCAAAGAATGTTCCAAGTACTACCACCACAAGCTGAGAGAATGGAAAATGAACAGGAAAAACAACCAACATCCTCTACACACAAAATTTTATATGGAAAAGGGAGTTCTTCTGGTCAGTAGGAGAGGCAGATCAAGAAATTTATAAAGTCCACGGCATCTGAAATTAACCAAAAAAGATGTGTGAGGGGAAAGAAAGGGAAAGATATTGTGCCTTAATTTCTTCAAATATTCATCATCACTCCTCTGAACTGTAAGCCTTCTAGGGAGGGACAGTCTGTCTTGTTCCCAGTGCCTGGAACATAGCAAGTGATCAATAAACATCAGTTGAAGTAAATAAAGGAGAAACATGCAGATTTGAGAGTCCTTGATTGAGATGTGCCATCCTGTTGGACTAAGACAGCTCATTTCAAATGTTTGTTTTTAAGCAACAGAACCCCCTTTTTAATGAAATCCTACCTGATATGTGTGAAATCAAATCAGAGCTGCTATGATGGGAGTGGTGCTGGAACCTCATGCCGTGTCCTCCCACAGGTGCTCAGCCGCCCCCTGTTCCCCCAGTGAACACAAGCTCTGTGGAAGGGTTTGAAAACCCCTGGCCTGAGACCCAGGAAGGAGGCAGAGGAATGGAGAATGTTCGAAAAGGTGGTTGAGCTCAAATCCTGCCTGTGAGTTTGTACTCAATGTGGCTGAAGATTTTTGGGAAGGAGTGACATGATCAGAGTTTATATGATATTATATTGTATTTATTTTGAGACAGGACCTCACTCTGTTATCCAGCTGGAGCAAAATGGTGCCACGATAATGCACTGCAGCCTCAAACTCCTGGGCTCAAGGAACCCTCCTGTCTCAGCCTCCTGAGTAGCTAGGACCACTGGCGTGCACCACCATACGGGGCTAATTTTCAGTTTTTTTTTTTTTTTTTTTTTTGTAGAGACAGTGTTGTATAGGCTGGTTTTGAACTCCTGGCCTTAAGCAATCCTCTTGCCTCAGCCTCCCAAAGTTCTGGGATTACAGGCATGACAAGATTGTTCCTCAGCCCAGAGTTAACTTTAGAGATCATAATTTGGCAACCTATTCCGTAAATCAGTTGGAGGAGTTGTGACTGAGGTCAGGGAAGCCAGCTAACGCTGCACTCAACTGAGGGAGGAGAGATAAGGACCAAAATTTCTATGGATTTATTTTTTAAATTAAATTTTCATTTGAAAAATATTTGAAAACACATGTACAGTTTTTTAAACACTATAAATGCAACTGTTTTTTTAAATAATGTAAAGTGAAAAAAATGAATAAAAGCATGCCTTCCTCACCCTCAATTCCACCTCCAGAAGAAAACACTGAGACAGTTTGGTGCATTCAAGTGCTGAAGCTCACACCGGCTCATGAGAGACAATTGCTGACTTTTCTGGAATTGGCCATGCTGGTTGCTAAATATTGCTTTAATTAAAAATTTAATTACAGCCGAGTGCGGTGGGTTACGCCTGTGATCCTAGCTCTTTGAGAGGCCGAGGCGAGTGGATCACCTGAGGTCAGGAGTTCAAGACCAGCCTGGCCAACATGGTGAAACCCTGTCTCTACTAAAAATACAAAAATTAGCCAGGTATGGTGGCGAGTGCCTGTAGTCCCAGCTACTTGGGAGGCTGAGGCAGGAGAATGACTTACCTGGGAGGCAGAGGTTGCAGTGAGCCAAGATCATGCCACTGCACTCCAGCCTGGGCGATGAGAAAAACTCCATCTCAAAGAAAAAAAAAATTAAATTAAATTACATAAACATATAACTAAATAAATTTTATTAAAGCAAAGGTGATAAATATTCAAAAGTCATCATTTCCTAATTATTTTACTGCATTCTACTATGACATCTTGAAGTTGTTTGTATCTGTAGTGTCTATATGGAGGGAATGCTATATAAATGACATGCCAATGCACATCTCTTTCCAACTCTGTATTCAGTGATGTCTCATTTGAAATTGGCCATGGTGGGAGTACTTACATAACAGAAATAAGTGAACGTGACAAATCTGGCCTGTTTTTTTTTCCCCTGGGGGAGTTTTGGTTAAACATTTACCAACATGCCACTGGTTTGGTGCACAGTCTCCCAACTTTTTCCTTTTGTTTATGTTGTATTTATATCTCCCCAGCTATGAAGTAGATATGTGAGAAAGGGGCTGTGGGTCACCTGGGGTTCAAATTATTTTCTATTTCTGCACAATTCCCCACTATGAGCAGTATTGATAGAATGAGCTCTAGCCTCTTTATGGCAGTTGGAGAGCATATATCCTTCTTCCCACTTTTTCACAGCCTAAAGGTAGGCACTTGGCCTAACCCAACTAACTGGAATGTTTCCAACAGGACTTTGAATATTGAGGAAGTGCACACAAGACCCAGCCAGAGTTCATGATATACACTCACTGCACCTGCAGCACCTGAGAAGTGGATAGTAGGGCCAGCAGAAAATCCTCATCAGAAATTTCAAGTGGCCTGACTTCAGTGTGGCCTTGGCATAACCTTAGCCATAGGTTCCTGCTGCCTGGCCTCCTTTGAATCTTACTCTTTATCCAGTGAAAGTACAAGATGAGCCCCAAAACATTTTGTAGCGTTATTAAAGGGCCAGGTACAGTGGCTCACACCTGTAATCCTACCACTTTAGGAGGTCAAGGCAGGAAGATCACTTGAGGCCAGGAATTTGAGACCAGGCTGGGCAACATAGTGAGACCCTGTGTCTACAAAAAATGAAAAAAGCTGGGCGCAGTGGCTCACACCTGTAATCCCAGCACTTTGGGAGGCTGAGGCGGGCAGATCACTTGAAGCCAAGAGTTTGAGACCAGCCTAGCCAACATGGCAAACCCCGTCTCTACTAAAACTACACAAAAAATTATCTGGGCATGGTGGCAGGCACCTGTAATCTCAGCTACTTGGGAGGCTGAGGCAGGAGAATTGCTTGAACCTAGGAGGCAGAGTTTGCAGTGAGCTGAGATCGCGCCATGAGCGATGTGTGATTACAGGTGTGAGCCACTGTGCCCAGCCTTTTTTATTTTTTGTAGACACAGGGTCTCACTCCAGCCTGGGCGACAGAGTGAGACTGTATCTCAAAAAAATAAAAATAAAAACAACAACAATACACACACACACAAATTAAAAGTAGCTAGACATGGTGGCACTCACCAGTCATCCCAGCTACGTGGGAGGCTGAGATGAGAGGATCACTTGAGCCTGGGAGATTGAGGCTGCAATGAGCCATGATCAGGCTACTGCACTCCAGCCTGGACGACAGAGCAAGACCTTTCATAAAAACAAAACAAAACAAAACAAAACAAAACTCAAAGAATGTTGGAGACATGTCAAAAGGATACAGAAACCAGCTTAAAGGAATACCCACTGCTCAGATCTGTGACAAATTTGAGCATCAATCCAGCCACAGAGGCTCATGCCTATAATCCCAGCATGTAAGGAGGCCAAGGTAGGAGGACTGCTTTTGCCCAGGAGTTTGAGACCAGCCTGGGCAACATAGCCTGAACCCTACAAGAAATTAAGAAAATTAGTTGGGCAGGGTGGCACATCCCTGTAATCCCAGCCACTCAGGAGGCTGAGGTGGGAGCATCACTTGAGCCCAGCAGTTCGATGTTGCAGGGAGGTATGATTGGGCCACTGCAATAGAGGAAGACTCTGTCCCCCTCTAAAAATTGAGCATTATATGGCTCACACCTGTAATCCCAGCACTTTGAGAGGCTAAGGCAGGTGGATCACAAGGTCAGGAGTTCAAGACCGCCTGGCCAAGATGGTGAAACCCTGTCTCTACTAAAAATACAAAAATTAGCTGGACACGGTGGTGGACGCCTGTAATCGCAGCTACTTGGGAGGCTAAGACAGGACAATCACTTGAACTCAGGAGGCGGAGGTTGCAGTGAGCCGAGATTGCACCACTGCACTCCAGCTGGGGTGACAGAGCAAGACTCCAGCTCAAAAAAAAAAAAATTAAGCATTATAATAAGTAATGACAGCAATGGATTACAACCCATTGATTAAAATTGGAATCCATACTGAAACAAATAAATATATATGTAAATAAATATAAGGAGAAGAGAAAGCTCTTATAGTAGAATGTTAACTAATACATGTAACTTCAGTAATGGAAATAGATCACTATTTGGCAATATTACAGAAGGGTTGATTCATACAGTAGTCATCAATGGATACCAAGCCTGGTAGGTGGAGGTTTGATGGGGAATGGGATATTAGGGTAGTTGCAGACTATTTCCCAAAAAATACTTATTATTTGGAAAGGGAAAAATGGTGACATTACAGTGGAGGAAATTGGCAGAGAGCATTTGGACCAGGTGATCAAGGTTAATATCATCAGTGGTGGGAAAGGCTAACATCATGAACCTCCCAACGTGACACACTGAGAACACAGCACAATTTTTTTGTGGGCCAGACACAGTGGCTTATGCCTGTAATCCCAGCACTTTAGGAGAATGAGGCAGGAGAACTGCTTGAGCCCAGAAATTCAAGACCAGCCTGGGCAACACAGCAAGATCCTGTCTCAAAAAAAAAAGAAAAAAGAAAAGAAAAGAAAGAAAAGAAAAAGATCACATGTACCCCAAAACCTAAAACACAATAAAATATATATTAAAAAAAAAAGAAAAGAAAAAGATCACATGTACTCCAAAACCTAAAACACAATATATATTAAAAAGAAAAGAAAAAGATCACATGTACCCCAAAACCTAAAACACAATAAAATATATATTAAAAAAAAAAAGAAAGAAAAGTAAAGAAAAAGAAAGAAATCAATTTTGTGTGTGTGTGGTGTTCTTGCCAAGAATTTATAAGTGTAGGCCGGGTGTGGTGGCTCATGGTGTAATGCCAGCACTTTGGGAGGCCAAGGTGGGCAGATCACTTGAGGCCAAGAGTTCAAGACCAGTCTGACCAACATGGCAAAACACCATTTCTACCAAAAAATACAAAAATTAGCTGGGCGCAGTTGTGCACACCTGTAGTCCCAGCTACTCGGGAGGTTGAGGCACGAGAATCTCTTGAACCTGGGTGGCAGAGATTGTAGTGAGCTGAGATCACACCACTGCACTTCAGCCTGGATGACAGAGCAAGACTCTGTCTCAAAAAAGAAAAAAAGAAGAAAAAAGAGAAATGTATAAGTCTAGACCTGAGGAAACACCAGACAGACTCAGGTTGATGGGCATCCTATAGAATTAAAGACTTCTACTCTTTAAATTTGTCAAGGTCATGAAAGACAGGATAAGAGTAAGGAAATGTTTCAGATTAAAAAAGATTAAGGAAAGAAAAACAACAACAACAACAACAACAAAAGATTAAAGAGACTTAATTTAAAAATGTAATACATGATCCTCAACTTGGATCCTGGATTAAAAGAAAAAGGCGGGCCGGGCATGGTGGCTCATGCCACCATGGTAAATGGATCACCTGAGGTCAGGAGTTCTAGACCAGCCTAACCAACATGGAGACACCCTGTCTCTACTAAAAGTACAAAATTAGCTGGGCATGATGGCACATGCCTGTAATCCCAGCTACTCAGGAGGCTGAGGCAGGAGAATCACTTGAACCAGGGAGGCAGAGGTTGTGGTGAGCCAAGATTGTGCCATTGCACTCCAGCCTGGGCAAGAAGAGCAAAATTCCATCTCAAAAAAAAAAAAAAAAAGAAAGAAAGAAAAGAAAAAGAAAAAGGAGGTAGTTTGCAATTGGTGAAATTTGAATGGGGTCTGGATTAATATCCAGTTAATTTCCTGATTGGGACAGTTGCACAAAGCTTATGGAAAATTGTACTTGTTTAAGGGAAATACACACTGCAAGATTTAGGGGTGAAATGACATCATGTCTGCAACTTGCTCTCATATTGATCAGAAAAAGAATAATGATATAAACCAAAAATAAAATTCTGAGTCCCACAATCATGTTGGGCCATTCCATGTTAATCTGAAAAACTAGTTTGGGTCATGATGGGAAAAGCAGAGATGGACATGCCTCATTATACCCTCCCCCCTTTTTGAATTACTGATACAACAAGACTCTTTAAGTTTGATAAGAAACATTTGCAATCTATTATCTCTGAAGTTGGCTACCTGGATGCTTCACTTGCATGATAAAACCCTGGTCTTCAAAACCCCTTATCTCAACCCAGACATTCCTTTCTATTGATTCCAAGTCTCTAGACAATAATTTAACTCTTTTTCTTTTTTAAGACAGAGTTTCACTCTTGTTACCCAGGCTGCAGTCCAATGGCTGGATGTCAGCTTACTGCAACCTCTGCCTCCTGGGTTCGAGCTATTCTCCTGCCTCAGCCTCCTGAGTAGCTGGGATTACAGGCATGTGCTACCACGCCCAGCTAATTTTTGAATTTTTAGCAGAGATGGGGTTTCACCACATTGGCCAGGCTGGTCTCGAACTCCTGACCTCAGGCAATCCATCTGCCTCAGCCTCCCAAAGTGCTGGGATTACAGGCATGAGCCACCGCGCCCAACCAATAATTTTACTCTTTCAACCAATTGTCAATCAGAAAACCTTTGCATCCACACAAGACCTGGAAGCCCCCACTTTGAAATTGTCCTGCCTTCAGACCAAACCAGTGTACATCTTATATGTATTGACTGATGTGTTATGTCTCCCTAAAAGGTATAAAATCAAGTTGTAATCAGACCACTTTAGGCACTTGTTATCAGAATCTCTTGAGGGGTGTGTCACAAGCCATTGGTCACTCATATTTGGCTCTGAATAAATCTCTTCAAATATTTTACAGAGTTTGACTTTTTTTGCTGACAATTATAATGGGCATAAATACAGATAAATGTTAACAACTGCAGAATCTGGCCCCCCAACCATGTTGGGCATTCCATGTTAACCTGAAACACATGGAATGTTTAACGAGATAAGGAAATTTTGTCCCAGCACCATGGCTCACACCTGTAATCCCAGCACTTTGGAAGGCTAAGGCAGGAGAATCACTTCAGCTCAGGAGTCTGAGACCAGCCTGGACAACATGGCCAAACCTTGTCCCTACAAAAAAAAAAAAAAGAAAGAAAGAAAGAAAGAAAGGAAAATTAGCTGAGCATGGTGGTGTGTACTTGTATAGTTTAATCTACTTGGGAGGCCAAGGTGGGAGGATTGCTCGAGGCTGGGAGTTTGAGGCTGCGGTGAACCATGTTTGTGCCACTGCATTCCAGCCTAGGAGACAGAGCTAGACCCTGTCTCAAAAACAAAACAAAACTTTATTTTTTAAAAAGGAAGTTCTTTGTATTCATCTTGCAATTTTTCTGTTTGAAGTTATTTCAAAATAATTAAAAAAAAATAAGACTAAGAAGGCTTTCAGAAAGAAAAGTGCCTCTCAGCCTACAAACATGCTCAAATCTCTCTCACTCTAAACAAAGCAAAACTAAAAACAAAACAAAATGATGAAGCCAGTTGTCACTTACTGTTGCCACTTCCTCCCTGCTGGGCATCAGGATGCGGAGGAAACACCACTGGGCCAGGTGTCAGGAAGCCTCTTTTTGAGTCTGGCTCTGCCACTCCCTAACTTTGTAACTTTGGCAAAAACATTTCTTTTTCTGAGCCTCAGTTTCCTCATTTATAAGATGGAAACAATAGTATCTTCCTTATGGAGCTGCTGTGGGGGGCAAGGGAGATAAGGAATATAAAGACAGGTTATAAACTTTAATGTATTCTACAAATATTAATTGCAAGTGATCCCTCACTGTAACTCCTGGTGATAAAAGAGTATTGCCTTCACACCATGATAAAATCCATCCTCTTCTCAGAGTTCAGCCTGCCCTCTAAAGGACTGTACCCAGCTGATCATAGCGTTAGTCCCTTGATACTTTCTGCCTCTCCTGACTGCCTTTTCTCAACCCTGACTGGCCCCTCTGCCTGGCTGTCCAGGACAGGTGCTCACTTGGTTCTGCTCCTGGTTCCTCTTCATCTACTTGCTCTTTCTGGAGTGTCTCATCTGTTCCCATTGATTGGGGACCTCCAGTATTGCGCTGATGACATCCCCACTCACACTTTCATCCTTGGTTTCTCCTCTCAGCTATTCCACCTCCACCCAAGCATTCCCACAGGCACTTCAAATTCACCTTGGGCAAAACTAAATAATTCCCTTCTTAACTTGCTTCTCTTCCTATGTCCTCTTCCTTATTGAAAATACCGGCCAGGCACAGTGGCTTATGCTTGTAATCCCAGCACTTTGGGAGGCCGATGGGGGGAGATCACCTTGCAGTCGGGAGTCTGAGACCAGCCTGACCAACATGGACAAGCCCTGTCTCTACTAAAAATACAAAATTAGCCAGGTGTGGTGGCACATGCCTGTAATCCCAGCTACGTGGGAGGCTGAGGCAGGAGAATCGCTTGAACCCAGGAGGCAGAGGTTGAGGTGAGCCAACATCGCACCATTGCACTCCAGCCTGGGTGACAAGAACAAAACTCCGTATCAAAAAAAAAAAAAGAAAAGAAAAGAAAAAGAAAAAGAAAATACCATCTTCCTGTTAAATACTTGGGCTAGAAACCTATAAACCACTTATTCTTATTTGCTTACTGAAGCATCTACTATGCGCCTGCTGCCACCTTAAGTATCATGTATTCTTGATTTGCTTTATTCCTTGAAAGTACCCTCATAGGAGGTTAATCCTACTGTATTCCATCTTACAGAGTTGGATTCTGAGGTTCAGAGAGCTTAAATAATTTTAAGCCGAAGGTGGTATAGCTAATGAATGGTGAAACTGGGATTTGATAATAGGCTTGTCTGACCCCAAAATCCCTTTTCATAATCACATAGTCACATACTACATGACTTCATCCTGGATTCCCCAATATAATTGTTCATTAGTTCTTGATAATTTTATCACTGAAATGTAAGAGACAAGAGGAATGAGTTCTTTCCCTTTTTTTTTTTTTTGAGTTGGAGTCTCTCTCTGTCTCCCAGGCTGGAGTGCAATGGTGCGATCTTGGCTCACTGCAACGTCCGCCTCCTGGGTTCAAGCAATTCTCCTGCCTGAGTAGCTGGGATTACAGGCACCCACCACCACATTCGGCTAAGTTTTGTATTTTTAGTAGAGATGGATTTTCACCATGTTGGCCAGGCTGGTCTCTTTGGCCAGGCTGGTGTTGAACCCCTGACCTCGTGATCCACCTGCCTTGGCTTCCCAAAGTGCTGGGATTACTGGTGTGAGCCACTGTGCCTGGCTGAGTTCTTTCCTTTCTTTTTTTCACTGCTGCAACCTTGCTCAGACATTCATATATATTTAGATATACGTATATAGGTTTTTTTTCTAATTATAAACATGACATACATTGGCTATAAGAAAATACATTATAGACCTAGATAGTGAAAGTTTCTCAACCCCAACTTCTACAGATAACCATTAACAGTATGGTATACATTCCTCAATTTTTTCTATGTATTTGCTAGTATGTTATGCATTTAAAAATCAGATCACGTAATCTTGAAATTTACTTTTCTTATTTCGTGTATCAGCACATACAAACCTACTTGGTTTTTTCGTGTCTTTTAAAAAATGAGGTAAACTACACACGTTTTATACAAAATTCAAACGGCACAAAAGGGTATAATCATAAAAAATAGGTCTCCGTCCACCCTTGTTCTTCAGCTGCTCATCAGGAATTGGCTGTTACCAATTTCCTAGCTAGGCTTTTGGGGCACCTCATTTCTTTTCCAAGAGGCATAACATCCCATTGTATGGATATTCCAAGTTTATTAGGACACTTAGGTTGTTTACAATGCTATCACCCACTGGGATCTAAATTCTGTGTCAATCTTATTAATTACTTATCACTCAATTTTTCTTAGCAATATGGTGTTCCACATTGTACAGCGGCACCATAATTCATTTATTCATCCCCCTGATGAAAATTTAGGTTTAAATACCCAAAAAGCATTTACACTGCTCTGAAGGCACTCGTGCTGTTCAAGCATTTCGGCCTTTTTGCCATCAATATAGTTTATGTATTCCTCCACCCAAAGAATACATAAACTATATCGATGTGAGTTCCTCAAGGACAGGGGCGGTGTTCATACTCATCTTTGCATCCTCTTAGACTATCTTCCCGCACTTGGTCTGGAGCATACATTCACCAAAGTTAAGTTCAATAATTGACTCACCCGCGCTGAGTTCTGCAATCTAGCCGGGGGAGGGGGGCGGGGGGGGCGGAGCCAGGGGAAAGCCCTGCCTTTTTGGGCGGTCCCGACCTTAGACAGCCCGGAACTTTAGTTGGAAGTATGCTTGTTTCTCAGGGACGATTTTGGAAGCGAAGCGTGCCCCGCACAAGGATGGTTGCCATAAACCGGAAGTAACTGGTTATTTTGCTGGCTCCAGTTTTTCCGCGGGGCGGAAAAGGCATGTCTGCGTGTGTCCCAACCATTTCTAGTCCCCTTTCCTTGCAAGAGCTCATGAGTAAGCTGTGGCGGCGTGGGAGTACCTCTGGGGCTATGGAGGCCCCTGAGCCGGGTAAGCGCGGATAGATCAAGCATTTTAGGCCTTGCTCAAAAAGAAGTCCCTTTCTTGCTTCTCAGAGCGTCCAGGTCCTTCGGCCACAGGTGGGAAGGAGAAAGGTGGTGCTGTTGTTATGGTAACAAAGAGAATTGCGGGAAGAGTGGGATCTGGTAGGGGCCTTAGGTTATTCAGGGCTTCCCCTGCCACTCTCTGGCCAAACACTTGACAGGCGCTGCTTCCGCAGGAGAAACCCTGGAGTTGAGTCTGGCGGGTGGCCGTGGCCATGGAGTGCATAAGAAGAAACACAAGAAGCACAAGAAGAAACACAAGAAGAAACACCATCAGGAAGAAGAGGCCGGGCCCACGCAGCCGTCTCCTGCCAAGCCCCAGCTCAAACTCAAAATCAAGCTTGGGGGACAAGTCCTGGGGACCAAGAGGTGAGGTCAAGAGGGTGGAAGTTTTATAAGGGGAACTTTAGGAGCAGAGATGGTAGTTAGAAGCCGACTGGGCTTTCTAGAAGACAGACCGGACACTGTGACTTCAGGGCCCAGGTTTAGGCAGCAAGAGTCTAAGAGGGTGGGAAAAGTTGGGTGTAGTAGCTACTGAGTAGGAGGAAGAGACACTTGCTCATTCTAAAGAGTAATGTTGCTTCTCTGCAGTGTTCCTACCTTCACTGTGATCCCAGAGGGGCCTCGCTCACCCTCTCCCCTTATGGTTGTGGATAATGAAGAGGAACCCATGGAAGGAGTCCCCCTTGAGCAATACCGTGCCTGGCTGGGTGAGAAGGGCCTGGAGATGGGGAAACTGGGTTTCTTATTATATCTGCCTAAGGGAAGAAGGTTGGTTCTGAAATGGGTTAGGATTTTCCATGTCCCAGTATTAACTCGGCCAAATTAGGGTACCCCATCTGAACAATTCTATTTTTCTTTCTCCAACTTTCCTTCCCAGATGAAGACAGTAATCTGTCTCCCTCTCCCCTTCGGGACCTATCAGGAGGGTTAGGGGGTCAGGAGGAAGAGGAGGAGCAGAGGTGGCTGGATGCCCTGGAGAAGGGGGAGCTGGATGACAATGGAGACCTCAAGAAGGAGATCAATGAGCGACTGCTTACTGCTCGACAGGTATGTTGGTTGTTTATTCACTCACCAAATGTATACAGTATTGAGAACTGTCCACCACCCAAGCACTTTGTGTGGCAGTGCGGATATTGATAGTGGAGAAAAGACAGACAAAGTTTCTGTTCTCCTGGAGCTAAGTATTCTAGTGTGTATGTTGGGGGGCTGGGAAGTAAATAAGTAAATCAGTAATTTCAAAAAGCTATATGGTTTATGACAAAAATAGGGTGGCGAAATACAAAGTGGCATAAACAAAAAGAAAGTGATGGAGAAGAGACATTAGGGTATAGTCAGAGAAGGCTTCTCTGAAGAGGTAACATTTGCAATACCAGAGGAACTTTTCCAGCAGAGACCAGCAGGTGCACAGACTGTGACACTGGAATACGCGTAGCAGAGTAAAGGAGAAGAAAAACTGGCCAAGCCACTAAAGGGTTGTATGCAGAGAAGTGACATACTTGGTTTACATTTGAATATATTAGTCTGGCATTGTTGAAGAGAATGAATCTCCGTGGAGACAAGAGATAGAAGTACGGAGACCAACTGGGAAGCTGCTGAAGTAATCAGCTGAGAGACAGTGGTTGCTTTAACCAAGATGAAAGTGCTGGAGATGGAAATATCAGATGAATTATGGCTATATTTTGGAAGTAGATACTTGTGGGGAGGAGGATGGAGAGAAAATTTATCAAGGCTAAGCCTAGGATTGTCATGACTTCAGCTGTCATCCAACTGATAACTGTCTATCGATATAATATTAAAAACAACAGACCTTTGGAAAAGCTGGTACAGAGTTTTGGTGCATAGGTCAGTCGGGAAACATTACTGATGCTTCTCTCCTTGAGAGTTAAGGACCTAAAGCTGAATGTCAAGAGATCAGGGAGGAGGCAGTATTTATGAAGAGGAACCTATGGGAGGTGTCCTGGAGAGGTTGCTCATTAATTAATATCCCGTTTCCCAAGGCCTGCGTTGCTCAAGACCCTGCCTTCCGTGTCCCTTCTTTCCCCTCTCCGAATCTGGCCGACCTCTCCTCTTCATTTTCCTCCATTTTCAGACAGCACCCTGTCTTTGTCTCTTCCCAGCGAGCTCTGCTTCAGAAGGCACGGAGTCAACCTTCCCCGATGTTGCCGCTGCCGGTGGCTGAGGGCTGTCCGGCCCCCGCCCTCACAGAGGAGATGCTGCTGAAGCGCGAGGAGCGGGCGCGGAAGCGGCGGCTCCAGGCGGCGCGGCGGGCAGAGGAGCATAAGAACCAGACTATCGAGCGTCTCACCAAGACTGCGGCGCCCAGCGGGCGGGGAGGCCGGGGGGCCGCACGGGGCGAGCGCCGGGGAGGGCGGGCCGCGGCTCCGGCCCCCATGGTGCGCTACTGCAGCGGAGCGCAAGGTTCCACCCTTTCCTTCCCACCTGGCGTCCCCGCACCCACGGCGGTGTCTCCACGGCCATCCCCCTCAGGCCCTCCTCCGCGCTGCTCTGTCCCCGGCTGTCCCCACCCGCGCCGCTACGCTTGCTCCCGCACGGGCCAGGCACTTTGCAGTCTTCAGTGCTACCGCATCAACCTGCAGATGCGGCTAGGGGGGCCCGAGGGCCCTGGATCCCCGCTTTTGGCTACTTAAGGCCCTTACCTAACCCGGACTCTGCGCCCTTTCCCATGCCCGCTCTTCGAGTGTCTTCCCCACCCTATTAAATTTCATCCGGTGCTTCGGCTTGTATAGAATTGGGGGAGTGGGATGTGGTGGGCAGACCAGTCTCCGGTATACACATCTTTTGCTCCTGTCGGAGCTTGCGTCGATGCCTAGGGCTTGGAAACCGCTGCAAGACCAGGCTGGTTTACGCTCAGACTCGGACAGACTTTTGGGACCCCGCCTCTTCCAGCTGAGATAACCTGGCTTGGTTGGACATTCGGCGTCATCCCGAAAACATGGCACAAGCCAATCAGCGGCAACTTTGCTCTTCTGGGTGGCTGTTCGTTGGTTGATAAGCCAGAGCCTGTTCTGTTGTCCGTATTGGCTATTACTGCTATCAGTCAGGGCCGTGGGTCGAACGTTTCCCCACTCTTTGTCTATACAAGCTCTTGTTGTCTGGGAGAGCGGCGAAGGCACTGCTGTGGATTGGCCACAGGAGAAACCTCTGATCTGTTCCTATTGGCCCGTCCGTCGAGGGACGATGCTGATTGGTAGGGCAGAGCAATCTGAGTCCTAGTTGGTGGAGTTCTCCCCGGATGGAAGTTCCGGCCGCGGAGTGATGGTGGCGGCAGCGAAGATGGGCCGGACGGGGACCATGGCGGTAGCAGCAGAGGTGGCAGGGGCGGGGCGGCTGGCGGTAGAGGAGGCTGTGGTCCTCAGGGGGCTGTAGGTGGAGGCATGGCTCGGGCCAGCAGCGGGAACGGCAGCGAGGAGGCCTGGGGGGCACTTCAGGCGCCGCAACAGCAGGTATCCCAACAGCTCCAAAGCCTATCACGACAGCCATTTGTCTCTTTCCCCTTTCCTGTCCCTTCCTTTTGGGGGTGGGGGAGGAACTTACGAAGCCAAAGGTACTGTGAAGTTCCTAAACACGTCCCTTCCACTCTTTGTCTAAACTTTGTAACGTAAATGCAGCTGACTTTGCCTGTAGCCTCATAGATCCCATCCTGTGGCTGCAGTGGAAGCTTGCGGTGGCTCTCCAGTGACCAGAGGCATAGTGAGGCCCCAGGGAGGCTCCCTCTGTCTTGCAACAGTTATTTGTGATGTTTTTCTATGTGCCTATTGTCACAACAGAGTCCGGCAGCGCCTTCTCTTGAGGGAGCAATTTGGAGAAGAGCTGGAACCCAGACTCGCGCCCTGGATGCCATCCTTTATCATCCACAGCAATCCCATCTGGTTGGGAGCACTGCTCTGGGTCTCACACTGCCCCTCCTCTACCCTAGGGAGCCTGAGGCCCACTGGTGGAAAGATCCAGTTGGGGGTGGGGGCAGTGAACCGTGCAGGATGATGAAAGCAACATGCTTTGGAAATGACCTTCTCCTACCGATTGTCTGAGACTTTTAGATTATCTCAGACTGTCTTCTGGCTTCTGCCAAAACACTCCCTTAACAGAAAGCAATGGGGGGATGAGGGTGGGGGGGGGTTGGGGAGGGTGAGACTTGAGTGTGAATGAAGTCTCATATATGCAGAGCTGAAATCTCCCTTTGTCCACACTTTTGTCTTGTTCTCTAGACTGATTCTTGCTATTCCAAATCCTCTTCCACGTTGACAGTCCTTCAGATATTTGAACACTCCTCTCAGCATCCTCCACTTCCCCCACCTCTCCAAGCTGAACTTGGTTCACAGGGTGGGATTGTGTTTGTGCATGCAGGAGGTGGGGGTGGACAGTGCCCTGTGCTGGAATTCTCCTTAGTTCTAAGTGCCTCTTTGCCCCCAGCTTCGAGAGCTGTGCCCGGGAGTGAACAACCAGCCCTACCTCTGTGAGAGTGGTCACTGCTGCGGGGAGACTGGCTGCTGCACCTACTACTATGAGCTCTGGTGTAAGTCTCCAAGAAGGCTGTTTTCAGGTCCCTGTGCCCACCCTCCCTTGAACCTCAGAATTTCAGCCTTCAGGGTCCCTTCTTTGCATGGGAGATGCCTGAGTTGCTCCCTTCTTGCCTCTTGCAGGGTTCTGGCTGCTCTGGACTGTTCTCATCCTCTTTAGCTGCTGTTGCGCCTTCCGCCACCGACGAGCTAAACTCCGGCTGCAACAACAGCAGCGGCAGCGTGAGATCAACTTGTTGGCCTACCATGGGGCATGCCACGGGGCTGGTCCTTTCCCTACCAGTTCACTGCTTGACCTTCGTGAGTGACTTGAGGCCCTGGGTCAGCTACCAGTGGCCCTTCCCAAACCAGGATCCCAAATCATCACATTCCCTTTTCCACATATTTCAAAATATTTTTCCCTAACAAAAAGTAGTACCCTCTTCCTGGTTGCCTTCAACCAATCATGCCAGTTTTCTCCCCTGCAGGCCTCTTCAGCACCTTCAAGCCCCCAGCCTACGAAGATGTGGTTCACCGCCCAGGCACACCACCCCCTCCTTATACTGTGGCCCCAGGCCACCCCTTGACTGCTTCCAGCGAACAAACCTGCTGTTCCTCCTCATCCAGCTGCCCTGCCCAGTTTGAGGGAACAAATGTGGAAGGTGTTTCTTCCCACCAGAGTGCCCCCCCTCATCAGGAGGGTGAGCCTGGGGCAGGGGTGAGCCCTGCCCCCACACCCCTTTCCTGCCGCTATCGCCGTCTGACCGGTGACTCGGGTATTGAGCTCTGCCCTTGTCCTGCCTCCGGTGAGGGTGAGCCAGTCAAGGAGGTGAAGGCTAGTGCCACCCTGCCAGATCTGGAGGACTATTCCCCTTGTGCACTGCCCTCAGATTCTGTACTGCAGGTCTCTCCCTTGGGGCTGGCTTCCAGTGAAGAGGACATCCCATAAGTAGTTTTGAGAAGGTGGGTGGGTTACTTGCCCACCAGAAACAGCCCTGGTCCCAACTCCTTTCCTTCCCTTTGGCCCCTTCCTGCCCACCTGCCTATCTAGAATCTGCCTGAAAGGGCTGGAGCCCTGAGGAGAGGGGCAGTATTTGGGGGACTGTGCTAGCTTTATCCCCCCAAGACATACACAGGAGCCTTTAATCTCATTAAAGAGATGTGAACCAGCCACTTGTGGATTCGGGTGGACTAAAGCTCAGCTCACTGCATTGTACTTGACTGTGTTTGAAGGAGACAGGTTATGGCCAGTTGACCCCACCTTCCCTGAGGACAGCAGACAGTCCTGAGCCCTGGACTGATCTGAGGCCTCTTGGTGAGGCAAATCTGGCAAAAGCAATAGAGTTCAAAATGTTTTTTCCAATTTATTTAGAAAAATAGACTCTGAATTCACATTCACCCCAAGGCTATGTGGGATGACATTAAAGAGACACCTGAGATGAAATGAGGAAAGTTTGAATTACAGGTATCTGAGGGGCTGGGGGCAGAAGCCAGACTTTGTCCCTCCAGAGCCAGAGAGGCATGAGTAGCTTGGCTCCCCTCCCTTCCCTCCCTTCAGTAATCTTCAGCCATGGCCAGTAAGACAAGGGTGGTCCAGCCGTGGAAAGGGCGGCAGCCCATTCCTCTCCCATCCCGGTCACTGTAATGCTCCCAGAGGAAGCCTGTAGCCTGGTACTGGCGCCATACATTGCCTACCACGTTGGCACGGAGCTCACTGTGGAGTCTGGCAGCCCGAGCCTGGTGAGGACCCTTCAGATGCCCATAGTGGTGGAGTGCTCCCAAGGCCAGGTAGTTGACATTGAGCCACACAGCACCCCGCCAGTAGGGAGGATCATGCTCTGAATTGCGCTGGCCATAAAAGGAGCTGGAGGCTGCAAGGGAGCGTAAACCAAAGGGGCTCCAGAGATGGCGGCTGTCAGCTAGAATGTCCAGCAGGGGCCCAAGGCGGGATGAGTTGGGGTCCAGCAGTCGCAGCAGCAAGGGAAAAAGACTGACATAGCCAAGGGCATCTACGTACTGCAATCGAGGCTGGGGCCGGCCCACCACCCGAACCAGTCCTTGAGGGGGCCTGGGCTTCAGCTGTACTGCTTTTGTGTGATTCCCGAAGTCTGCAAAGACTCCTAGCTCTTGGGCCCAGTGCAGCTCATCCAGGCTCTCTGCTGCCTCCAGTGAGGCAGCCAGTGGGCCCAGCTCAGCAGCTACCTCAGCCTCGCCCAGATACTCTGCCAGCCGCGTCAGCACACGGGCACCCAGTGCCACCCAACATCGCAGGTCCAGGTGCCGCTCAGCAACTGAAGGGTGTGAAGCCCGGGGGTAGTCATCCAGCCCAGAGGGTAGAGTCTTAGGGTTCAGTAAGGTTGGTAAGGCAGGGTCCCGTCCCCGCCAGCGGTAAGACAGTGGCACTGGGCCTGCCTGGCTCTGATGGAGCCAGGAGAACCAGGCATGCAGGCGGGGGAAGGCCTTTCGGAGGAAGGCCAAGTCGTCAGGATCACCACCTTCTAGCATGTGGGCAACAGGCAAAAGTAGGGTTGGGGGGTTGGCGTGGACTGCTCGTTGCACCAGGAATTCTGGAGGCACCCGGGCTCGGGCCTCATCCCCCAGTATCTGCTCCCTCCCAATCCAGCCATCAGCATTTAGCAGCCCCAGCCAGTGGCCAAGGGCTTCCCGAGTGAGGTAGGGATCCCACCGCTGAACCACCAGCTGGTGAAAGCCCTCATCCCAAAGGAAGCCTCGTGGGAAGAATGACCGGGAGGGCACCGCTGTAAAAAGAGGTATGGGTGGAAAGAGGGCTGGGTCCACCTTCTGCTCAGACTCTTCCATCCCCATGTCTGGCAATACCAGCCCTTGTCCATAGAAGTAGCCAAATCCGCCAAGGAGACTGCTGAGGGCAGCCTGACCCAAAGCCTGCTCGCCAGGGCTCAGGCCCTTCTCCTTCAGATGGAAGGTCTTCTCAAAGCGCTCTCTAAAGGCTTCAGCATGGCTCTCCAGGGTCTGGGTCAGTAGACTGCCTGCCAGTCTTGGCAAAGCTTGATTTCCTCCTGCTTGGGCACTACCTGATTCAAACACAAACTCTACAGAAAAGGGAACTTTCAGGGTCACCTGCTGTATCAAGAATTGCCCCTGCCCTTGCCCACTTGGGCCTCTGTCCTCCCACTTCAGAGATCCTGGCAAGCCAAGGTAGCGTTCAGGGGAGGCCCCTGGGGGCCGATGCTGAAACCAGCTATTTAGGCTATTCTTTACCATCTCTGTCAGCAGGGGCAGTCCTGGGTTGGAGGTCCAGAAGACATTGTAGCTTGAAGGGAAGAATATAAATAGAAAATATTATTCAGGAGAAGGCAGTGGGCATTATAAAGAGAAATACAAAGTGCTCAGGAGTCAGGTTGGGTGGTCTCAGGCAAGGGACATGGAGACTGGTGAAAATGTGAATAATTGGTAGAAAGAAGGTAGGGTTGGGGAGACAGAAATCAAAGTGAGCATCAATACCAACCCTTCCATCCCCCAACATTCTCTTCCCCCAATTACCTGCCATACTTGGGGGCTGTATCCCCTGGACTTGTTGGTGGCATAAGTATAAAGCGGAAGTCACCAAGTTCACTGGTATGCCCACTGATGAACTTCAACTGCCCCTTGGCTTCAACCTCTGGTAGTAGGACTTCCTTGCCATCTGTCACCACATAGAAGAACAGGGAGACCAAAGGGAGGGCAGAGGTATTTGATGCCTAAGTGACCAACGAGGACAGAAAAGAACAGTGTTAGACTGGCATTCTCTCTTGAGAATCAGCCTTAGTGAGGGAAAGGAACAGCAGACAGGGGTAATGTAAACAACATACCTCTGGCAGTGCTGAGGGTCACTGAGAGTAACCAGGTACACCCAAATGGGATGAGATAAAGAGCCTTGCACTGGCTTCCCTGGGCAATTACAGTATACTTTTGTGTTATGTCCTACACTAAGAAGTCTATACGGTTTATTTAACTTAATTCTTACAATTCTGTGAGTTAGGTGCTATTATCTACATTTTACAAGCAAGGAAATCAAGGCTTAGAGACGTAGAGATGGTCATACAGGCAGTTGTTTAAGGCAAGATTTAAGCCAGGCAGTCAGTCTCGGAGCCCACGTCATGCTGCATTTGCTGGCAGCAAGGGAAGGATGGAGGGGGGTCTGGGCTGAGGAAAGGGTTTCCTGAGGCCCTGACCTGAGGCTCTACAGTCACTCTCCAGCTCCAGTCCCCTCCGTGCTGACCCCCAGGCCTCTTGACGAACTCAGTGGTGAGCCATAAGGCCCCATCCTGGATGTGTTGCCGCCCGAAGAAGAGGCCGTCGTGGAACTCCCAGCCATAGGGACCTACACCGTCCCCCTGCTCACACGTGTGCCTGAGCTTAGGAGTCCCAGGGGTGGTGTCCTGCTGCGCCCACATCAGTCCTGGGGGTAGAATGGCCACATAAGTCAAAGAGCAGGGGACCTGTTCCTCCGGGTCTCCGGGTCATCCCTCTTCATAACTCTCCTGATCCATTCCTCCCCACCCTTGCTCTGGCTTCAAGCTGGGGCGCCCAGATTAGGAGTCCGCCTGCCTGCCCGCCCCGGAGCCCGGTTACCGGTGAGGAGGGGCTTCGGGCTGCGAGTCTTCATGCCGAAGTAGACGTGAGGGCGGTAGGTTCCCCAGAAGAGGCCCGGGGCCACGGCTGGGCTGGAGGAGTTGGTGGGCAGCGCAGGAGGCGCGGAGTGCAGCGTGACCGCCCGCCGTGCACGGTGCCACGCCAGCACCCAGCGCCCCGACAGGCCCAGGGCCAAAGACAGGACCACTATGGCCACAGCCACTCCTCCAGCCGTGCTACGCGGCGCGCCGCCCCGGCCGTCCCGTCGCCCGGGGCCTCCCCGAGCCGCCCTCTCGGCAGTCCGCACTCCCTCTGCCGGCACTGCGCGGCGCCGCCGCTCGCCCCGAGCCATCCAGGCACTGAAGTCCGCGTCGCGAGAGCTCGGAAAGGCGGCAGTGGAGCCCGGGTCCTGCCTCGCCTCTCCGACTCCCACCTTTCGCTTCGCGGACCACAGTCAGGTCAGCGACACCTGCCAGCCTGCGCGTCCGCCTCCCGCCGGAAGTCCCGCCTCGCCACGTCAGGTTAAATCCCGGAGTCCGGAACCGCTGCCTGCGATTTTGCGTAGGGTTCGTGCACAGCGTCTGTCCTGCGCGGGGATCCGCCGGGGCTGCGCTCATCTGGCGACCCCATGGAGTTCACAGGCTCGGAAAAATCAATCTACCACTGGTCTGTTTTTTATTTTGTTTTATTTTATTTTTGAGACGGAGTTTCGCTCTTTTTGCCGAGGCTAGAGTTCAATGGCGAGATCCCGGCTCACCGCAACCTCTGCCTCCCGGGTTCAAGCGATTCTCCTGCCCTCAGCCTCGCGAGTAGGGGGGATTACAGGCATGAGCCACCACGCCCAGCTAATTTTGTATTTTAGTAGAGACGGAGCTTCTCCATGTTGGTCAGACTGGTCTCAAACTCCCGACCTCAGGTGATCCGCCCGCCTTGGCCTCCCCAAATGCTGGAATTACAGGTGTGAGCCACTGCGCCCGGCCGGCTTTTTATTTTTTTTATAACGATTATATATTAGGAACCTAAGACTATTAGGAACCTAAGTGTACAACACTATCTCAGGTGTTTTACATTTAACCGCCCCGTGAAAATCAGGGACAGGAAAGGTAAACTTGGTCCTGGCCATACAGCTGGAAAGTGGCTTGCTTGGAACCCACATATATATGAATCAAGCTGGATCACTTTGCCCACACCGGTGCCTTCTTTCCTAATGGAGTTGAGAGTGCAGGAGTGGACCCAAGAGGAAGCCTGGGTTCTGTTCCAGCCGTGACCTCAGACAAATTGTGTTTCCACTCAGTCTGGGATTTCTTATCTAGATGAACCGTAAAAGAATGACAGTGGTGGTGCAAGTACTTACAGAAGGCATTTTCCTCTCTACAACCCAGAAGGCAGAGAGAAAGGATGGTTTATATCCAGGTCAGAGAAGGTTGCATGTAGAATCTGTTAAGTCAGATTGACCTAGAATAGGATAGTGAACATTACTTTATTATTATTATTATGATTTTTGAGACAGTCTTGCTCTCTCTCCCAGGCTGTAGTGCAGTGGCGAGATCGCAGCTCACTGCAATCTGCCTCCCGGATTCAAGCGATTCTCATGCCTCAGCCTCCCAAGTAGCTAGGATCACAGGCGTGTGGCACCACACCTGGCTATATTTTTGTATTTTAGTGGAGACGGGGTTTTGTCATGTTGCCCAGGCTGGGCTGGAATTCTTGAGCTCAACCAATCCACCCACCTCAGCCTCCCAAAGTGCTGGGATCACAGGCATGAGCCACCCCGCCTGGCAGTGAACATCACATTTGATGGCATTTCAGAAATGCAGCTTAGATTCATAGTTACTGATTTCTCACCAACAGCCCAACCTAGAAGGTATTTATATAAAGAAGTCTATCCAATCCTTTAAAACAAACAAAAAACCACTCTACTGTATATCCTTACGTCCCCTAGCTATCATCACACTTCCCATTCAAACTCATTATGTAAGACTAATGCAGCCTGGTGTGGTGGCTCATGCCTGTAATCCCAACAATTTGGAAGACTAAGGTGGGTGTATCACCTGAGGTCAGGGGTTTGAGACCAGCCTAGTCAAAATGGCAAAACCTCATCTCTACTAAAATACAAAAATTAGCCACATGTGGTGGTGCATGCCTGTAATCCCAGCTACTCAGGAGGCTGAGGCAGGAAAATCGCTTGAATCCGGGAGGTGGAGGTTACAGTGAGCCGAGATTGTGCCACTTCGGCCTGGGCGACAGAGCGAGACTTTGTCTGAAAGACTAATGTGGCCAGGCGCCATGGCTCACATCTGTTATCCCAGTACTTTGGGAGGCCGAGGCAGGGGGCTCACCTGACATCAGGAGTTTGAGACCAGCCTGGCCAACTTGGTGAAACCCTATCTCTACTAAAAATACAAAAATTAGCCAGATGTGGTGCTGGGTGCCTATAATCCCAGCTACTCAGGAGGCTGAGGCAGGAGAATCACTTGTACACGAGAGACAGAGGTTGTGGTGAGCCAAGATCGCACCATTGCACTCCAGCCCAGGCAGCAAGAGCGAAACACTGTCTAAAAAAAAAAAAAAAAGAATAAGGCCTCTTAGATAATAGCAGTTACTATGCTCCCAGCAATGTTGTAGGCACTTTACAGATATTAATTCATTTAATCTCTTTAACAGTCCTATGAGGAAGGTACTATTATTTTCATTTTACAAATGAAATAGGCACTGGTAGATTAAATAATTTGTCCAAAGTCATATAGCTATATAACAACAAAAGTAGGATTTCAACCCCAAGCAGTCTGGCTCTTTACAACAGTATACCACCTCTACCTAGCTCTGTTTTTTAAAGGGGGAGGGGAAAAGCAGTCCTTTGAAGATAGCACCCTTTTAGACAGGGAAAAGGTATAGTAATGCTGCTGTAGGAGGGTCATGGGAAATGTATCTGGCAAAGTACACAGCAGCCACTGTCTAGAGATATTTTATTACCTAGCTGAGCATTGTGAAGGTGTCTAAAGCAGTGGCTTTCAACCGTTTTCCAACCCACAATAAGAAATAATTCCATAGTGCAACTCAGTACATGTAGATACACAGACACACACAACTTATATACAGGATTACAGATTTAAAACGAGTTTCCTAAAAGAATACTTCCAGCTGGGCCAGGCATGGTGGCTCACGCCTGTAATCCAAGCACTTTGGAGGCCAAGGTGGGCAGATCACCTGAAGTTGGGAGTTCAAGACCAGCCTGATCAACATGGTGAAACCCCGTCTTTAAAAAAAAAAGAATACTTCCAGCTGGGCATTGGTGGCTCACATCTGTAATCATAGCATTTTGGGAGGCCAAGGCAGGAGAATTGCTTGAGTTCGGTGAGTTCAAGACCAGCCAGGACAAGATGAGGAGACCCCCACAATCTACAAAAAATTTAAAAATTTGCGCCAAGTGCAGTGGCTTATGCCTATAATCCTAGCTACTGGGGAGGCTGAGGCAGGAGAATCTCTTGAACCTGAGAGGCGGAGGCTGTGATGAGCCGAGAGCATGTCATTGCATTCCAGCCTGGGCAACAAGAGCAAAACTCTGTTTAAAAAAAAAACAAAAACAAAATCAACAAACAAGAGTTGCAGATGTGATCAGGCGTGGTGGCTCACGCCTGTAATCCCAGCAGTTTGGGAGGTGGGAGGATCACTTGAGCCCAAGAGTTAGAGACCACCCCATGCAACAGGACAAAACCCCACCACTTTTGGGAAAAAAAAAGAATGGGAGATAGAACTGGGATAGAAAGATGAGAGCTGAAAA
The DNA here is from genome assembly GCA_963573385.1 of Cacajao melanocephalus. Classification (NCBI taxonomy): domain Eukaryota; kingdom Metazoa; phylum Chordata; class Mammalia; order Primates; family Pitheciidae; genus Cacajao; species Cacajao melanocephalus. Next base: position 180,786 of record CAUYLG010032663.1, on the reverse strand, counting down.
AAAACAACACTGTCAGTGTTTTTTGTTTTTGTTTTTTTAGACAAGAGTCTTGCTCTATCGCCTAGGCTGGAGTGCAGTGGTGTGATTTTGGCTCACTGCAACCTCCTCCTCTAGGATTTGAGCGATTCTCCTGCCTCACTCAGCCTCCCAAGTAGCTGGGATTATAGGCATGTGCCACCACCACACCTAGCCAATTTTTTTTGTATTTTTAGTAGAGGCGGGGTTTCTCCATGCAGGTGATCTGTCGGCCTCCGCCTCCCAAAGTGCTGGGATTACAGACGTCAGCCACTGCACCTGGCCTATCAGTGTTCACACTGGATTTGGTAAGAGTAAGAGGGCTGGGCACAGTGGCTGATGCCCAACACTTTGGGAGGCCAAGGTGGGAGGATCGCTTGAGCTCAGCACTTCAAGACCAGCCTAGGTAACATAGTGAAATCCCTTCTCTACAAAAAATTTAAAAATTAACTGAACGGGTGGTGCGTGCCTCTAGTCCCAGCTTCCCAGCTACTTGGGAGGATCGACTAAGCCCAGGTTACAGTGAGCTATGATCATGCCACTGCACTCCAGCCTGAGTAACCGAAAGCAGACCTGCCTGGAAAAAAAAAAAAAAAAAAAAAAAAAAGAGGTGCCTTGAGTGGTAGAAGTCATAAGCCAAATTCAAAAGGGTTAAACAGTGAGTGATGGTAAGAAACTGAAATAAATTCAGGGTAATCCAGACACCTCCCTGATCTAGTCTTGCTCCAGAAACATTTGTGGTAGCACGGTTTTAAGTTTTATTTTGCACTCCGTGGCCCTCCACACGGTGATTTAAATGATTAAGTGAAACTCTTCTTAGGTTAAGTGTCCTAGTCCACGCTAAAATCATGTCGTTGGTCTCTTCCGCGCTTCAGCGACCAGCTTCAGCGACCAGCATCAGCGCCCGGCTTGTCCCCGCTGCCCGCCCCCTCTCTGGCCCGGATGTGGGAAGCGAAGGCAGTGAGCATTTCCAGAGCGGTGAGATGCGCGCCGCGCATAATCAGGCGATACCCGTCTCCTGGGGAAGAAACAAACGAGTCAGACAGGGAGGGACGGCAGGGCTGGGGCTAAGGGGAGCGCGGGCTGCTTGCTGTCCCCTCCCGCCGGTCTCCCCACCCAAGCGCACCGAACAGCACGTCCACGCAGGGCTCGGAGCCGTCGTGCCTCACGTCTGCAATCACTGAGCAGTTGATATTAGTGGAGCGGACCCTCTCGCTGCTCACCGCCTGGAGGAAGGTCCTATGGTGGAAAAACACCGTGAGCGCCAGGCTGAGGGCTTAAAGCCTCGGCTGAAGGAAGGCGCACCACTGTCCTCTTCCCTTTCGTACCTCGTCGATTCCACGTTTTTCTCGAAGGGACAGAATTGGATTCGAACCTGCTTGACAGGGCGCAGACCAAGCCGACCCAAGGAAGCCGCCATGGTGACCTCTGCCCCGGAAGAACTCGTGCAGGCGGAAGTGTCGCACGTCTGTGAGACCATGAAAGGTTGCGCTTTTGCAGGACAGAGGCTTCCTGCCGCTGGCAGCCAAGCCGGCTTGCGAACCGCCGCTCTGGACTTTCCAACCCAGGCGGAGGAAGGCAGGAGGGAGAGAGGTGGTTTCGGCACAACGCGTGGGAGAGCCCAAAGTAGGCGGTCAGCAAATACAACCTATCATTAATAGTCCTCTCATACCACGGTGAAAACCATAAATAAATGGCACAAAAACCTCTTTGTACGAAAATACGCCTGTTTTCTGCAACCTTTCCCCTTCTGTACCCTGCTAGGCCAGGTCTAGGCTAATTCGATCTTAAGTCCTGGCCCCTTCCAAGGAGAAAGCACTAACACAAGCCAGGATGACCCACACCAGGAGATAAACACCATTCAGGTAATTTAAGAGTAAACACGGTGAGCTCTGAATAGCCAAAGCTTAAACGTGAAAGTACTACAGCCCAATATTCGTAAATGACTGAAAATAGTAATGGGAAGAGCAGTACAGGGTAATACTGTCCTTGGGGCTGATCCAGGTGTAGAAATGCCTGTTAAACCTCTGTGGTTCCCCATGTAACATATAAATTTTCGGTGCTGCAAAAGAAGTAGCACTCGAATATAAATTTCCTCAGCAAGGCAATTTACTTTTTTTTTGAGACTCTTTTTTTTTTTTTCTTACTCTGTCACCAAGCTGGAGTGCAGTGGCGATGTTGGCTCACTGCAACCTCCGCCTCCTGGGTTCAAGCGATTCTCCTGCCTCAGCCCCCTGAGTTGCTGGGATTACAGGCACACCTGGCTAATTTTTGTATTTTTAGTAGAGATGGGGTTTCACCATGTTGGCCAGGATGGTCTCAATCTCTTAACCTCATGATCCGCCCGCCTCGGCCTCCCAAAGTGCTGGGATTACAGGCTTGAGCTACCGCACCCAGCTGGCAATTTACTTCTATAGAAGGGTGAGGCTCGCCGGGGACCGTGGCTCACGCCTGTAATCCCAGCCACTTTGGGAAGCCCAGGCGGGTGGATCACGAGGTCAGGGATTCGAGACCAGCCTGGCCAAGATGGTGAAACCCCGTCTCTACTAAAAATACAAAAAATAAATTAGTCGGGCATGGTGGCGAGCGCCTGTAATCTCAGCTAATCGGTAGGCTGAGGCAGAGAATTGCTTGAACCCGGGAGGCGGAGGTTGCAGTGAGCCAAGACCGCGCCACTGCACTCCGGCCTGGGCGACAGAGCGAGACTCCGTCTCAAAAAAAAAAAAAAGGTTCAGCTCACAGATGGAACAATGGTGAGTACACACCTAGACAAGGGAGGGGAAGGGGTACTTATTCCTGACGGAGGTAGCCCCTACTGCTGTGTCATTCCCCTTTTGGCTAGAGTTAGACCGCACAGTCTAGATTAATTCCGATTGGCAATTTTAAAGAGAGCAGGGGTACCAGCCAGAGTGGTGGGATGGGTAGTTTGGCGGGAAGGACAGTTAGGGGACAGGTCAGAGCAGGTAACCAGGGGTGGCTCAGGTCAAAGTAGTTGACTGGGATGGTCAGGATGGAGCAGGGGACCGGGAACAGATGTGAACTACTGATTAGAACTAGTGGAAAAGATTGTTTACTGAAACTACAAGGAAGTTAAACTTTAAAGTGGAGGACAAAGAACTGAATATACTGACATACTGATTCTTTGAAATTTATAACTCATTGTATCCAACACCCATGAATTAGCCTGGCTCCTAGGACTTAAGTTGAAGTACATTGTAGCCTTTGTTTTCTTTTTCTTTCTTATTTTTTTTCTTTGAGATGGAGTTTCATTCTTGTTGGCCAAGCTGGAGTGCAATGGTGCGATCTCGGCTTACTGCAGTCTCCACCTCCTAGGTTCAAGTGATTCTCCTGCCTCAGCCTCCTGAGTAGCTGGGATTACAGGCACCTGCCACCATGCCCATCTAGCCTCTGTTTTCTACAGATTTTCCTTTTCCCTATCCCTGAGCACTCAACTCTTTTGCCCTGAGATGTCTTCACTGATGGAGAACTAGGCCTGAACCTCCCAAGGGTGCTGACCTTTGGGTTCCAAGCTGTGGTCTTGCTCTTTACTGGGGATTCCAAGTGCTGGAGTGGTCTTGAATTCTTAAGTCCAGGCTCTGTGTAGTTGTTCACCAGTATGCTTTCCTCCAAGCTGCCAGTTCTAGGCTTCCTTCCAGTTCTAGGCGATTCCAAATGTCTGGATTTTTCCAGCTACAGATGGGGAGCTCTAACTTTCTGACTTCTGGTCCCAGGCTCTTTAGGATTCAGGACTGGTTCCCAGGCAGGAAAGAAAAGGCAGGTGCCAACGGGGTCGCTGGTGTTGCCTGAGGGCAAGCCAGGCCTGCTGATTTCCCACCAGGAAGGCCTTGGGGCTAGGTCTTCCTCCCCCTAGTGTGTTTTGCAGCTGAACTGTCTGGGCTGGGGATGTTCCAGGCCGGAGAGGGGGCTCCAAGCTCTCCAGGCTATTGAGGCAGCTGCTGGGCAATTCTGTGGTCTGGACCTCATGACAAGCACCTGGTAAGGCAGGAGTGGAAGGTAGGTGGCTGGTGGAGATACACTGAAGCCAGATCAGTGGTGAGAATGGGGTATGGGGCACACAAAGCAGTGAGCGAAGGGGAGTGACTCACAGCAACAGGGGGGCCTCCTGTGGACATAAGACTTGGGCAGGGGCTGCTGCAACAGACACAGCAGGGCCCCATCCAGCTGCTGGAAGATGCTGAGCATAAGCAGGGTCTGGCGGAGATCAGGGGACAGGCTCCACTGCTCCTCTTCCAGCAACTCCCTGACCACTCCAAAGTCTTGTCTGAGCTGCAGCGCTCCCTGCAGGCTAAAGGCAGAGGTACAGTATGGCCACCTGACCCTCCAGCCTCTCCTAACTGCTCGGCCTCACCCACTTATTTATCCCCTTCCTTTTCCCAGTTTCATTCACCCCCTGCTACTTCCACCTTTACTCCTGACCTGAACCGAATCCCATGGGTAAGGATGTGGTCGAGCCAGGCACCCACAATGGCTGTCAGTGCCTGACCAAGAGCAGGGGCTTGGGCTTGGGGTGGCAATCCTTGCAGTCCTTGCAACACAGGCTCCAGTATGGTGCGGACCACTAAACCAGCATACTCACTAGGAACACTGGGAAGTTCTGGAGTAAAGAGAAGACAGGATATGAGGCCGTGGAGATCCACTGAACCCCTAAATGGAGTGTTTGGGAGAAGAGAGTAGGATTTTGGGAGGGAAGGGCACAGAAGCTGAGGACAAGGATGGAGACAGTGGGGTGGAACAGGGATTTGGAGGGGCTGAGACACTATTACCCCCATGGAACCCTGGAAGGAGAAGCTAGGATGAGGAGTTACCAGGACAGAGACGAAGCCGCCAGTACCGACCCCGTGGCATGTGGAGCTTGAAAGCCTGCATGGCTTGTTTATGACATTCTTGAGAAAAGAGACTTAGTGACTCTTCAGGCAGGAGCTATAGGGATAGAGAGAAAGTAAAAGGGGCTTGTCAAATTATGATGATCCTCTAAATCTAAGGATTTCTATGTTCAACTTGGCAGCCATAAAACCCCAGAATTGTTGCATAGTTGTGTGGGCCTGGCCATTTTTTGAGGAGATATGCCATAGTTGTCATTGGGTTTCCCAAGAGGCCTGGGCCCAAATTATGAACAAGTGCCCTAGGATTACCCTGCTCTTCCCAGCTTGTTTCAAAAGATGGAAAATCCTCAAGGTTAATTTTATCATCCAGGAACTTTAAGGAAAAAGACATACCCTGCCCCCTCACCCCCCGCCCCCGCCCCCCGCCATAGAGCACATGCCAGAGAGAGGGATTGTATGATCTGTGATGGCAGAGGTTGAAGGAACAAAGGGGAATTACAGTGACATTTTTTGGGGGGGGATAGAGTCTTGCTGTCACCCAGGCTGGAGTGCAGTAGAGTGATCTTGGCTCACTGCAACCTCCATCTCCTGGGTTCAAGTGATTCTCCTGCCTCAGGCTCCCAATTAGGTGGGACTACAGGAGTACACCACCATGCCTGGCTAATTTTTGTATTTTTAGTAGAGACAAGGTTTTGCCATGTTGGCCAGTCTGCTCTCGAACTCCTGATCTCAGGTGATCTGCCTGCCTCTGCCTCCCAAAATGCTGGCACTACAGACATGAGCCACTACATCTGTAGTGACTCAGCCTACAGTGATCTTTTGGTAATCACCTACAAAAGGAACATAGGAACTGTATGTAGACCAGAAACAATGACTATTTTAACATTCTGAGACTCAGGAAGCTTTGGAATGTCCTTACATTGAAGGGCATTATAATTATATATTATTATATAATATTATCTATTATTATACATTATTGACAGACCACTCCAGAGCAATATAGCCCATAAAGCAAGAAAAGGCCTATACACTAGTTTTGTTTCTTTGGTTTGATAGGTGGTTTTGGAGGGAGAGAACACAGCAGTAAAACTGATTTCTGCTCTACAGCCCATCTTGAGGGAGAGGAACTCCAGTAAATGTGGTTAATGGCAGCAGCTCTGTAAAAAACGGTAGATGCCAGGGAGCCTGAAGACAGGATAGACCTCCAGACATGGAGTGGCGCCCATGTGGCTCCTGGCACATCTGACAATCTGTCTAAATCCAAAATCTTCCTTTTTTCTCCAGCAAACCCTAGCCCTCTTCTCCTTCGTTATTTATGTCAAGGAAATTACCCCTTTGTCAATGGACTTTTGTTGGGAGCCTCTGTACTCAACACTGAGGGAATACAAGGTGGATAGTATGTGACAGTCTTTCCTGCACTCACCAGGATCTTATAGTCCAAATAGGAAGAAAACTCACAATGCCTAATTCTTCTTTGTCATCACAGGGCTGTATGTGCTGGAGCACCCAGAAACAACGCCTAATAGTACAATCACCAGGCAGAGGAACAAAGGATGGAGATTACTTGGTACAGTGTTTGTCCTTTTTTTTTTTTTTTTGAAGAGATAGGATCTTGGGCCAGGTGTGGTGGCTCACAACTGTAGTAATCCCAGCACTTTGGGAGGCTGAGGCAAGTGGATCACTTGAGATCAGGAGTTCAAGACCAGCCTGGCCAATATGGCAAAACCCTGTCTTTACTAAAAATACAAAAAAATTAGCGGGGCATGGTGGCACATGCCTGTAATTCCAGCTACTTAGGAGGCTGAGGCAGAAGAATCACTTGAACCCAGGAGATGGAGGTTGCAGTGAGCTGAGATCGTGCCACTACACTCCAGCCTGAGTGACAGAGTGAGACTCTGTCTCAAAAAAAAAAAAAAAAAAAAAAAAGAGATAGGATCTCTCTTGCCCAGGGTGGAGTGCAGTGGCACAATCATAGCTCACTGTAATCTCAAACTCCTGGGCTCAAGTGATCCTCCTACCACAGCTTCCTGAATAGCTAGGACTACAGGTATGCGCCACCATGCCTCGCTAATTTTTTTTTAGAGATAGAGTCTTGCTATGTTGTCCAGACTGGTCTCCAACTCTTGGCTTCAAACAATTCTCCCACCTCAGCCTCCTGAGTCTTTGGGATTACAAGTGTGAGCCACTGTGCCCAGCTCTGTCCTTGTCCCTTGTGAGCTCTGCTGCTCACAACTACCAAGAGCTGAACCCTTCTTATTGTCTCCCTGCCTTCCTTCCATCGTGCCCCTACAGCTAGATCAAACTAACTTCTGTCATCCCTTTTTTTTTTTTTTTGAGACTGAGTCTCGCTCTGTCACCCAGGCTATAGTGTAGTGGCACGATCTCGGCTCACTGCAACCTCTGCCTCGCAGGTTCAAGTGAGTCTTGTGCCTCAGCCTCCCAAGTAGCTGGGATTACAGGCACGGGCTACCACGCCCAACTAATTTTTTTGTATTTTTAGTAGAGATGGGATTTTGCCATGTTGGCCAGGCTGGTCTCAAACTCCTGACCTCAGGTGATCCACCTGCCTCAGCCTCTCAAAGTGCTGGGATTACAGGTGTCAGCCACCGCACCTGGCCTTCGGTTGCCATCTTTACTGTTCCCCTTCTGCTCTTTTATTTTTTGAAACGGAGTCTTGCTCTGTTACTAGGCTGTAGTGCAGTGGTGTGATCTCGGCTCACTGCAACCTCTGCCTCCTGGGTTCAAGTGATCCTCCAGCCTCAGCCTCCTGAGTAGCTGGATTACAGTCACCTGCCACCACACTCAGCTAATTTTTGTATTTTCTTTTAGTAGAGATGGGGCTTCACCATGTTGGCCAGGATGGTCTCGATCTCCTGACCTCGTGATCTGCCTGCCTTGGCCTCCCAAAGTGCTGGGATTATAGGTGTGAGCCACCGTAACCGGTCTTTTTTTTTTTTTTTCTTTTTTGAGACAGAGTCTTACTCTGTCACCCAGGCTGGAGTGTGTAGTTGCACAATCTCAGCTCACTGCAACCTCTGCCTCCCGGGTTCAAGCAATTCTCGTGCCTCAGCCTCTGAGTAGCTGGATTACAGGCACCCACCACCATGCCCGGCTAATTTTTGTATTTTTAGTAGAGATTGGGTTTCACCATCTTGGCCAGGCTGGTCATGAACTCCTAACCTCAAGTTATCTGCCCACCTCAGCCTCCCAGAGGGCTGGGATTACTGCCCTTCTGCTTTTACAATGTCACCCCATCACTCATGAGATAAAGCCCAAATTCTTGCAGCTGGTGTTCATGCCCTCACAATTTGATGTCAAATTGCTTACTACTCTACCCCCACCCTCAACCCCAGTGAACATACCCACAAAAGGAACCTCTGCTCTGGTAAGTCCATTTCTCTGCTACTGCCCCAAGGATCGAGGAACTGCCCACTTCCAGTAACCCCAGCCACTCCTGAGTCTTCCCAGTCATAATCTCCACAGGCCATGTATGGAGCCTTGTGGAAACCACATGCCCACTATATCCTTCCTTCCTCAGGGCTTTATGACTGTCACTGTGTGCAGTACTCATGATGAGCCTGCTCTGGGGCATGTTGAGTTTAAGGAGACAGCAATAAATTGAGGTAGAAATGCTCAACAGGCAAATGCAGATGTTTGACTAGAACTCTGGGAGCCAGGCTGGGCACAATGGCTCATGCCTATAATCCCAGCTGTTTGGGAGGCCACGGCGTGTGGATTGCTTGAACTCAAGAGTTCAAGACCAGGGCACATGTTCTAAGGATCTCCTGAGGGCTGTGTCACGAGCCAAACTTTTTTTTTTTTTTTGAGTCTCCCTCTGTTGCCCAGGCTGGAGTGCAGTGGCATGCTCTCAGCTCACTGCAACCTCTGCCTCTTGGGTTCAAGTGATTCTCTTGCTTCAGCCTCCCAAGACACTGGGACTACAGGCGTGCACCACAATGTCCAGCTAATTTTTCTATTTTTAGAAGAGATGGGGTTTTGCCAGGTTGGTCAGGCTGGTCTTGAACTCCTGAACTCAGATGATCTGCCTGCTTCAGCCTCCCAAAGTGCTGGGATTATAGGCGTGAGCCATTGCACCCAATCAAAAAAGTTTTTTTAAAAGATTTTTTTTTTTTTTTTGAGGCAGAGTCTCGCTGTCACCCAGTCTGGAGTATAGTGACATGATCTTGGTTCACTACAACCTCTGCCTCCTTGGCTCAAGTGATTCTCCTGCCTTAGCCTCCCGAGTAGCTGGGACTGCAGGTGCCTGCCACCACGCCCAGCTAATTTTTGTATTTTTAGTAGAGACAAGGTTTCACCATGTTGGCCAGGCTGGTCTTGAACTCCTGACCTTGTGATCTGCTCAGGAACTCCTGAGCCGTGGCCTCCTAAAGTGCTGGGATTACAGGCGTAAGCCACCGCGCCCGGCCTAAAAGATTTTTAATAATAGTTCAAGACCAGCCTGGGCAATATGGCAAAACCTTATCTCTACAAAAAAATTTGTTTAAGTAGCTGGGCATTGTGGCTTGCACCGGTGGTCCCAGCTACTCAGGAGGCTGAGGTGGGAGGGCTGCTTGAGTCCAGGAGGTGGAAGTTGTAGTGAACCAAGATCACACTGCACTCCAGCCTGGGTGACAGAGTGAAACCCTGTCTTAGAAAAAAAAAAGAACTCCAGGAGCCAGAAAGACTGAACTCCGAAACACTGTGGGTAACCAGGAATACAGAGAGAAATGCAGAGAGTTAAGGACTGAACTCTACAGCCACATTCCTATTCAGGGCAAAGAGCAGAAAATTGAGCAGGAAAACAAAAAACCAGACATCTTCCACATAGGAATAGATAATATGCAAAATGGAGAAGAAAAAGTACAATGGTTTTATTCATAAATATATAAGAAAATGTTAGGAGAAACAGGCAAAAATGGATGAAGGTTATCACTGTGAAATAGAAATCAGAGGTGGGTGAGGGCAAAAAGTGCTATTTTTTTCATTAGCTTTATAAAATAATATTCTAATTTACTTTTTAAACTGTAGACATGCATTATTTTGTATTTTTTGAGATAAGGTCTCTCATTCTGTTGCCTAGGCTGGCTGGAGTGCAGTGATCACAGCTTACTGCAGCCTCAACCTCCTGGGCTCAAATGATCCTCTTGCCTCAGCCTCCCGAGTAGCTGGGACTACAGGTGCACGCCACCATGCTCAGCTAAATTTTTTTATTTTTGTGGAGACGGGGGTCTCTCTATGTTGCCCACGGTAGTCTCGCTGTGTAGCCCTGCGTGGTCTTGAACTCCTAGCCTCAAGCAATCCTCTTGCCTTGGCCTCACAAAGCATTAATAAAAATACAAATAAAACTTTTAAAGAGAGGAGAAATGTGTCAATAACTGGTAAGTAAAGAGAAAGATGCAATCATTTATCCTGAATTTTCTTTTTAAAATATACCTAAGAGTAACCAAATGTCTAATGAAGGCAAGTTTTTCTGTATAGGAGTAATCCAACTCACAAATGAAGTATGAATAATGAGAATTGAAATGTCACCCCTTTACAACCTCTAATGAAATAATGAATCAAGGGAATGATCTGCTGTTGCCATCACAAAAAAAGAGTCTAGCATTACTGGGGAGTGGGTAGGGGGTACATAGATGAAATTGACCATGAGTTGATCATTGTTAAATGCTTGGTGATAGACATATGGGGGTCCATTATACACCTCTCTCTACCTTTATACATGTTTGAAAATTTCCATAGTAAAAAATTAAAGGGGCCAGGCATAGTGGCATATGCCTGTAATCCCAGTACTTTGGGAAACCAAGGTGGGTGGATCACTTGAGCTCAGGAGTCTGAGACCAGATTGAGCAACATGGTGAAAACTTGTCTCTACCAAAAAATACAAAAGTTAGCCAGGTAGAGGCTGCAATGAGCTGCGATTGTGCCCCTGCACTCCAGCCTGGGTGACAAAGTGAGACCCTGTCTAAAAAAGTTAAAGAGAACAAACAATGAACAGAGCAAAAAAAGATAAATTTAGCAGAGACTCCAAGGAGATTCCAAGTCACTGAGATGTTCTATTCTTCCCTCCCCCAATAGTTGTCACATAAATTAGGGTCTTAAACTGCCACTGTTGAGGCCCCTTTTCTCACCTGGATCTGTGCAGTCAGCTTCTGGATCTCCAGGCCCAGCTGCTGCTCTATTTCCAGAGCTAAGCTTTCCTCTGAGGCCAGGCTAGACAAAGCTTCTGCTTCATGCAACAGAGGCTTTGGGTGGAAACAGGGAGTGAGGGCTCAGCCTAGCCCAGGCTGCTCCCTCCCAACTTCCCAGTCACTCACAGGTAAGTCTTTTTGGATTAGGAGCAGGAAGGAAGCTGGGTCCCATGCTGCCAAGTACTGCTGAGCTCTGCCTAGAAACCAGAGCAAGGTGGTCTGCAGGGTACACAGCCCTAGGGCGATAGGCACAGGATCTGGGGAGATGAGCAACAGAGTAAGTATCTTAGGGGTCACAGAGTACCTTTGGGAAGAGGCAGACTTCAGAACAGAGTGAAAGAAAAAAGGAGATATCCTCAATTGCTGTCTCCCTATCCTCAGCCTCTTGTCTCACCTGCAGGTTGCCAGAAAATCAATCGTAACCTGGGCTTTCGAAGGGCATCCAAGAGAGGAGGAAAGAGCTGCTGCAAAAGTTCAGCAGTGCAAGAGGATGTGAGAAGGCCGCTCTGATCCCCAAGAGCTGATCCCAAGGCCTGGCAGAAACCTGAGGATGAGAAAGTCTGGTCTGGTGGGGAATGGGGTAACCTGGGGCTTATGTCATTCCCAGTGCCCCTTCCTTCTCACCTTGGTCCCAGCTCCAGATAAGCGACTGATGAAGTAGGCTGTGACACAAAGAAGCCAGCTCCTTCTCACACTCCTGAGGTAGGGATGCTAGTGGGAAAAATGACTCTGGAGTCTGAAAACAAGGTCTCACTTTCCACAACCCCTGCCCACTCAATGATGAGGCAAGACGGCATGCTTCCTCCAAGACTCAGGACTGGGGTGGAAAGCAAGACTTTGCCTTGAAAGCTCAGAAGCTATAGTCTGAACCCAGGCGTGTTAATTCTAAAGGGCCTGCTTATGCCTTCAGGATGGCAGGTGAGTGAGTTGGCCAGGGGGAAGGAAGAGACCCCAGCCTTCCCAGATGCCCACCCAAGCCCATCACTCACCCTGACCCAGTGCCTGACTCAGCTGTTGCGCTGCTGCCCTGGGGTCCCTCCAGGGTCCCAGATTTAGGTCCAGACTTTGAGCACAGGCTGCCCACAGCAGGGTCCAATATTGGCTCCACAAGGCTCTGGTCCCTCCAGGCCCCAGTGCACAGCTGGCTGAAGCCGCCACACCCCCTGTCAGGCCCAGCAGCCCTGGTAGCAGATCCTGCTCCTCATGAAACAGCCTGCGGAGCTGGTCCTTCAATCCTGATCCCCTGAGCGCCTCCTCCAGCCGACTTGCCACCTGGCAACCCCGCTCTCCCGTCAAGAGGCGGAGCACACGGGACGTGGGGAAAGGACGTGCAGCCCCTGGGACGTGGCTCAAGGCTTTTCCCTGTAGCGTGTGGTAGGCGGGAAGGGCCAGGAGCAGCTCGGCAAGTTGGGACGACAGGCCCGGGCTGGCGGGCTCCCGGCCGAGAGCGCGAAGCTGCGTCTTGATGACAGCTTCCAGGCACTGGGCGGCTAGTCCGATGGGGCGCGCTAGCAGCAGCGGCTCCCCAAGGCCGATTCGCAGGACTGCCCCTTGGGAAAGGTGCAGCTGCAGGTCGCGGCACAGCTGGGGCAAGGGACTAGGGCTGCCGGAGGGCGAGCCAGGACTCCGGGTCTTCAGGAGGCGCACAGCCGCCTGTAGGTGGCAGGCGCAGTCTCGAGCCAGTAGGAGCTGCTCCCGCTCGCGGTGCAGCCGCAGCAACACTGCACGGAGACGCTGCAGCACGGGAGGGATCGGGCCGCCACCTGCGGGCCCCTGCCTCCAGGCCGCAGCATCGTGGGCCTCGCTCACACCCGCCGGCGTCGGCCACCACGGCGTCCCTCCAGAAGCTCCGCCTGGCCGTATCCTTGGGTAGGGGATGCTCCCGGCTACCGGCAGCCCCAGCCAGCCACGAACCTCCCTGCGGAGAGCGCCCGTTCGCATTCTCTCCCACTGCTCCTCCCCAGTGCCCACAGGTTGCGCCCTCAGCGGGGGCACGGTACCGAGCGCAGGCAGGCTACCAGAGCGAGACGCCTGGGCCATGGGCGGCGAGTCCGGAAGGAACCTAACGATTCCCACTTCCCTGCACTGACCAACGCCCGCTCTAGCTCGGACTTCGCCCCATCTCAACAACGGTTTGCTCCAGTTCGGGAGTCGCGGGGACCTTCATGGACTCTCTCGGGCTCCGTAATCGGAGGCTTCTGCCCCTAACAAAGATGGCCGCACATCCTGTCCTACCCCGCCCTTTGGCTGGTATCAAATACTAAACTAACTTTCACTTCCGGGTCACTGTTGATGGGCGATGGCGCCGATTCCGAAGACTGTGGGGCGGATCAAGCTGGGTGAGCAATGTGACAAGCCAGAGGGGGTCTAAGAAGGCAGAGGCAGCCCCTCTTGGGTCCACTTGTGGTCTGAACGTTTCGAGGAGGATTTTACGCAGAGAGCAGAGGGAGCGGAGAGTCAAGGGTGGAACGGGGAGGACTCTGACCCATCTATCCTAAACCTGCTGACGAGGCTCCGCCTTTCTTTCCTGTAGACTGCCCTCTTCGGCCCAGCTGCCCGCTGGAGGTCGCTGCTGTCCCCAAACTTTGCAAGGAATTCGGTCCAGAGGATTACGGCGAAGAGGTACAGGCGACCCCTGTTTCCCCCAGTCCTGCTCATTTCGGTCATACCTCTTTTAAGTCAGCTGTTGCGGAAACCCGCGACGTGCGGACGTCTGACTGGGCTCTGTGGGCTTTGGGGAGTTGTAGTCTTCGGCCTTGCCCTTGAGGGTCTTAGGCAAGTGAGGGGCAAGGGCCCAGGAGGACGAACCTGCTGTAACAGATGCTTGAAGTGGGTAGAATTGAGCAGACAAGGGTCTCTGAGATGAGGACTGGGGAGTGAGTAGGAGTTCCTTGGAGAAAGATGTTATAGGGGCCGGGCACGGTGGCTGGCGCCTGTAATCTCGAAATTTAGGGAGGCTGATACAGGAGGATCGCTTGCACCCAGGAGTTAGAAGCCAGCCTGGGCAACATAGTTAGATCCCCATCTCTACAAATATGTTTGTTTTTTAAAAGTTTAGCCTGCGTAGTGGGGGAAACTCTTGAGCCCGGGAGGTCGAGGTTGTAGTGAACCATGGTCATTCCACTACACTCCAGCCTGGACAACAGAGTGAACCCTGTCTCAAAAAAGGAAAAAAAGGCCGGGCGGGGTGGCTCATGCCTGTAATCCCAGCACTTTGGGAGGCCTAGGTGGGCGGATCACTTGAGGTCAGGAGTTCAAGACCAGCCTGGCCAACATGGTGAAACCCCCATCTCTACTCAGAATACAAAAAATTAGCCGGATGTGGTGGTGCGCACCTGTAATCACAGCTACTCGGGAGGCTAAGGCAGGAGAATTGCTTGAACCTGGGAGGCAGAGGTTCCAGTGAGCCAAAATCATACCACTGCACTCCAGTCTGGGCAACAGAGGGAGACTCCACCTCAAAAAACGAATTGTGTGTTTTTTTTTTTTTTTAAATAGACGGAGGGGACAGTGTGAGCAAAGACAGTAAAACAAGGAAAAGTTAAGATAACTTCACTAAAGTGGGACCAGGGTGGAGATTTGGTTGGAACAGTAAAAGATGGGGTAGAGGAGAAGGCAGTACATGGCTTGAAAGGCTTTGACTTGACACAGGGGTTTGGATGTCCTCAAGTAGGCAACAAGGTTTTGTTTGTTTGTTTGTTTGTTTTGAGACGGAATCTCACTCTGTCACCAGGCTGGAGTACAGTGACGATCTCGGCTCACTGTAACCTCCACCTCCTGGGTTCAAGCAGGTTCAAGCGATTCTCCTGTCCCAGCCTCCAGAGTAGCTGGGACTACAGGCACACGCCACCATGCCCAGCCAATTTTTGTATTTTTAGTAGAGACAGGGTTTCACTATGTTGGCCACAATCCTCTCGATCTCTTGAGCTCATGATCTGCTGGCCTCGGCCTTCCAAAGTGCTGGGATTGCAGGCATGAGCCACTGCGCCCAGCCAGCAACAGGGTTTTTGAAGGAGGGACAGGATCAGATTTGGAAGCATTGAGGCGCTCTACTTCCAACTACTTCTGGGTCATCTCTAGAACCTCAAACTCAAGCCCAAAAGTTAATTTAATTAACTTTTGTTAAATTAATTTAACTTACCATGTTTGCAAATTGGTTGCTTTTCTTCTAATCCCAATTTTGGTTAGTAACACAAACTTTCATCTAGTTGCTTAATCTAGAAATCTGATATCATTTTATAACCTTCCCTTTCCTTTACTTCACATATTTAGTTAGTCACTAAAGTCTGCTTCTGAAATGTCCCTTGACAGAAGCCCCTCATTTCCATTCCTGCTCTTGCTTCCACTCCCTTAGTTCAAGACTCCTTCTTTTTGGCCTGAACTAAACATTACATCCATAGCCTCATCTTCCCCTCAGCGCTATTTCATTTGATCGATTCACTACCCAGATCAAGTCCACTGCTATCACTGACAAGATAAAGTCCACAGTCATGGCCAGGTACGGTGGCTCACGCCTGTAATCCCAGCACTTTGGGAGGCTGAGGCGGGTGGATCATGAGGTCAGGAAACTGAGACCATCCTGGGCAACATGGTGAAACACTGTCTCTACTAAAATACAAAAAAGTAGCTGGGTGTGGTGGTGCGTGCCTGTAGTCACAGCTACTTTGGAGGCTGAGGCAGGGGAATTGGCTTGAACCTGGGAGATGGAGGTTGCAGTGAGCCAAGATTGTGTCACGGCATTCCAGCCTGGTGACAGAGTGAGACTCCATCTCAAAAAAAAAAAAAAAGTTCACACTCACTGTGTCACACCAGTTTGTTCACACACAGTTCTGTCTCTTAGAATAGCTTCCCCACCAATCTCTTTGTTCACTCAGCATACACTTACAGAACACCAACCTGTGTACCAGACACTATTGTAGGTACTGGTAGACAGCAGTAAACCAAACAGACAAAAATGTTTCTAATCAACCAATTAGGAACGTGTAATGAACGAATAAATAAACAACATAGTATGTCAAATATGAGAAGTACAAAGCAAAAGCAAGAAGTAGGATATGGAGTGCTAAGTGGAGTTGGGAAGTTTCTCCTTCTAAAAGGAGTGGTCAGGCTGGGTGCAGTGGCTCATGTCTATAATCCTTTGGGAGGCTGAAGCAGGTAGATCACTTGAGGTTGGGAGTTCAAGACCAGCCTGACCAACATGGAGAAACCCCGTCTCTACTGAAAAATACAAAATTAGCCGGGCATGGTGGTGCGTGCCTTAATTCCAGCTACTCGGCAGGCTGAGGTAGGAGAATTGCTTGAACCCAGGAGGTGGAGGTTGCAGTGAGCTGAGATTGCACCATTGCACTCCGGCCTGGGCAACAAGAGCGAAACTCTGTCTCAAAAAAACAAAAAAAAAAGCGGTGGTCAGAGAAGGCCTCTCTGAGAAAGTAACATTTTCATAGAGATCTAAAAAGGACAAAGAAGTGAGCCATTCACTGGGGAAAGAGCATTCTAGGTAAAGGAAAGTGCAAAGCCCTAAGATGGGAGCACAGTTGGTGTGTTGTGGGAACTGTCAAGGACACTGCTGTGGCTGGAGGAGGGTGACAAGATAGGAGAAGATTCACAATGATATTGGGGGACCTGATCGTGTGTGGTGGCCATGTAGTGAATTAAGAGAGTAGCACCAGGCATGATGGTGGCTTATGCCTGTAATCCCAGCACCTTGGGAGGCCAAGGCCGGCGGACCACCTGAGGTTGGGAGTTCGAGACCAGCCTGACCAACATGGAGAAACCCTGTCTCTACTGAAAATACAAAATTAGCCGGGCTTGATGGCACATGCCTGTAATTCCAGCTACGTGGGAGGCTGAGGCAGGAGAATCGCTTGAACCCATGAGGTGGAGGTTGCGGTGAGCTGAGATTGCACCATTGCACTCCAGACTGGGCAACAAGAGCAAAACTCCATCTCAAAAAAAAGAGAGTAGCACAGATTTGGGGACAGGCATTTATTTATTTATTTATTTATTGACGGAGTCTCGCTCTGTCGCCCAGGCTGGAGTGTAGTGGCGCAATCTCAGCTCACCACAACCTCCGCCTCCCAGGTTCAAGTGATTCTCCTGCCTCAGCCTCCCAAGTAGCTGGGATTACAGGTGCGTGCCACCATGTCCTGCTAATTTTTGTGTTTTTAGTAGAGATGGGGTTTCACCATGTTGATCAGGCTGGTCTCGAACTCCTGACCTCAAGTCATCCACCCGCCTCGGCCTCCCAAAGTGCTGAGATTACAGGCGTAAGCTACCACGCCTGGCTTTTTTTTTTTTTTTTATGGCTGCACTGGTTGGAGGAGGAGAGAGGAAATACAGTGTATATCCGAGTGGCACATCCTGGGGAGATTGCCCAGTGTGGGGCAGAGAGCATGCTTTATTTATTTATTATTATATTTATTTATTTATTTTTTTACCCCGCCGTCTCACTCCTATTTATTATTATTTTGAGACGGAGTCCCACTCAGTTGCCCAGGCTGGAATGCAGTGGTGCTCTCTCGGCTCACCACAACGTCCACCTCCCTAGTTCAAGTGATTCTCGTGCCTCAGCCTCCCAAGTGGCTGGGATTACAGATACGCGGCACCACACCTGGCTAATTTCTGTATTTTTAGTGGAGATGGGGTTTCACCATGTTGGTGAGGCTGGTCACGAACTCCTGACCTTGTGATCCGCCTGCCTCAGCCTCCCAAAGTGCTGAGATTACAGGCGTGACCTACCGCGCCCAGCTATTTATTTATTATTAATTAATCATTTTTATGAGCCAGAATCTCGCTCTGTCACCCAGGGTGGTGTGCAGTGGTGTGATCTCGGCTACTGCAACAACTGCCTCCCAGGTTCATGGAATTCCTGTGCCTCAGCCTCCTGAGTAGCTGGGACTACAGGCGTGTGCCAGTATGCCCAGCTAATTTTTGTATTTTTATTAGAGATGGGGTTTTGCCATGTTGGCTGGCCTAGTCTAAAACTCCTGGCCTCAAGTGATATACCCACCTTGGCCTCCCAAAGTGCTGGGATTACAGGCGTGAGCCACTGTGCCCAGCCATATTTATTTATTGAGACATGGTCTCCCTCTCTTACCCAAGCTTCAGTGCAGTGGCATGATCATAGTTCACTGCACCCTTGAAATCCTGGGCTCAAGTAATCCTTTGACTTCAGCCTCCCAAGTACTGGGACTTTAAGCTTGTGCCACCATACCTGGCTCATTATTTATGCTTAAGTTGCAGTTAGGAAGGTGAAACAAACCTGCCAGGAAATTGAATTTAAGTATAAGACTGCTGAAGGTACCTAGCAGTATAAATGGAGATGCTGTTGAGTCAGGACGATCTTCTGAGGGGAGCCTTGGATCTAAAGTTGTTTAGAAAATTGGGCCAGGCGCAGTGGCTCATGCCTGTAATCTCAGCACTTTGGGAGGCCGAGGCAGAAGGATCACCTGAGGTTGGGAGTTCGAGACCAGCCTGACCAACATGGAGAAACCCTGTCTCTACTAAAAATATAAAAATTAGCTGGGCCGGGTAGCGCATGCCTATAATCCCAGCTACTCTGGAGGCTGAGGCAGGAGAATCGCTTGAACCTGGGAGGCAGAGGTTGCAGTGAAGCCAAGATCTCACCATTGCACTCCAGCCTGGGCAACAAGAGCGAAACTCCATCTCAAAAAAAGAAAAGAATAGAAAATTGAGTATACCCCAATCATCTGAAGTCCTGCCTACAGATTTTTTTTTAGCATGCTGGAGTTTCTAAGTTTGTGGCTTCTAACTCAGCAAGTCCAATCATTGGCTTCTAAGCTTCTCAGTCAGTCCTGCTCTGTTTAGACCTGATTAGGCAAATAGGAATGTAATCATTCCTGTCTTTGAAGCTTATACTCCCTGAGGAAATGACTCTTATCAGAACCAGAATGTGTGGGCCACGTCTTGAAGAGTCTTGCCTTATTTTGTGAACGAGGAAGAGGTCCAAAGAAGTAATGACTTGTCCAGAATCAAACAGCCAGGTGGAGGCAGAGTCAAAACTTGGACAAGCTGGGCATGGTAGTGTGCACCCGAAGTCCCATCTACTCAGGAGGCTCAGGTAGGAGGATCACTTGAGCCTAGGTGTTTGAGTCTAGCCTGGGCAACACAGCAAGACCCTGTCTCAAAAATAAACAAAAAGGTCGGGTGCAGTGGCTCATACCTATAATCCCAGCACTTTGGGAGGCCAAGGCGGACAGATCACTTGAGGTCAGGAGTTCGAGACCAGCCTGACCAACATGGTGAAAACCCACCTCTACTACAATACAAAAATTAGATGGACGTGGTGGCATGTGCCTGTAATCCCAGCTACTTGGGAGGCTGAGGCAGGAGAATCACTTGAATCTGGGTGGCAGAGGTTGTAGTGAGCCAAGCTGTGCCACTGCACTCTAGCCTGGGCGACAGAGCAACACTCCATCTCAAACAAAACAAACCAAAAACCTCAGATACAAGGGACTCCACTTCAGCACAGTGCTCTTTATAGTTCCATGCTGCCTGGCCAATGAGAAGAGCAATCGAAGGCAATGAATAACAAGGTTCTAAATTGTGTAACACAGACCATGTGGGTGTAGCTTAGTTGGAGGGGACAGAGATAATTGGAGATGAAATAGTCTGGGAAGACTTTGAAGGCAGGTAGAATTTGAACTGGACTTTGAAGGTAAGGCAAGATGTGTTGAGAAAGAAGCTCAGAGCCAGGCGGAATTGGAGAGCAGCTAGGGGAAGGCCCTAAGGCTGGAGGGAGCCTGGTGATGGGAGGGAGGACAGCAGTGAGGCAGGAGAGGATTAAGAGGATGGCTGGAAAGGTCAGCCAGGGAGCCTTTTGGAAGGCTCTGAATGCTAGGCCGAGGAGCTAGGTTCAACTCTGCCTATGGCCATGGCAGTGAGGGATTATTGGATGTCCCTAAGTAGGGAAGTAATTTCTGAGGGCTTGGTTTTGGGGAGAAACAGATGAAGTGCAGAGGAGTGGCCAGCCAGGAGCTGCTATACTTGTTTAGGTGTGAGGTAGCCTCAGGGTGGGTTATGTGGGGCTGTTTATACTGCAGATATGACAGGGGGCCTAGCTGGAAGAGCAGGTCGAAGGGCTTCATTCCAGGGGCCTCAGTGTGGCTAACTCAGTAGCAGGTCAAGGGGAGAAGATCCTGGATGGTGGAGAAGGCCAGGCTGAATACTACGCTCAACCCTTGGGAAGGCAGGAGAGCAGTAAGGGGAGGTGATTTACTACAAAAGCCAGGGATAGCAGATTTTGTGCTGCTGAGCAGGGAGAGGTCAGAGCCAGTGAGATTATCTGGGCTAGATGGCTGGTTGGTGGCTGCCATGGTGGAGAGGTCAAGCCATCCAAGGCCTTGTGCTCTCCAGGAGCTGCCCTCAACACCAGCCTCCCCTCCCCTCCCCCTCCCAGGACATAGTGGATTTTCTTCGACGGCTTGTGGAGAGTGATCCCCAGGGCCTGCACCGGATCCATGTGGATGGGAGCAGCGGGCGGCTGCAGCTGTGGCACCATGGTGGGGAGTGCAGGGGCTGGGCCCAGGGATCGAGGCTGGTACCCTGGGAGGGCTGACCCTCAGATGCACCCCTCTCTCATGTTCTTTCCTGTCTCTTTTTCCCTCTTGACAGATTACCTCCTGGGCCACTTGGATGATGAAGGGAAATCGACTGGACAGAGTGACAGGGGCAAGGGGGCTGAGGGACTGGGCACCTACTGTGGTCTCCGCAAGTCCTTCCTATACCCTCTCCAAGAGTCTGAGCCCTGCCCTCAAAGCCCCTCTGCCTCTGCCACCTTCCCCAGTGCCTCAGACAGCCTGCTTCAGGTGGCCATGCCCCAGAAGCTCCTGGTGACAGAAGAGGTGAGATTCTCAGGAGAGGGCTTTGCTGTCTTCCAGCGTTCTTTCAACCCCCGTATTCCCATCCCTGTATTCTCTCCTAATTGGTACCTTTCCTCTGTACTGCCTGCCCCCTTTCATGTTTTGCTCTCAATTTCCCTGTTTCTCTCTTTTTCTGTCACCTGCTCTACGTCCTTTAGGAAGCCAACCGCCTGGCTGAGGAGCTGGTGGCTGAGGAGGAGCGCATGAAACAGAAAGCAGAGAAGAAGCGACTCAAGAAGAAGGTGGCTAGAGCATGGCTGGAGGGTGCAGGGGAGCTGAAGGGATTTGGGAGAGGGAAAAGAAGCTTTGTGGGAAAAGGAGAGAGCTCAAGATGGCCTTCAATGGCATCCATTCTCTTGCCAGGAAGACAGAAGGTGCTCAGGGACTTGTGAAGGCCTCTCACAGGCCACCTGGTGCAGTGGTTCTGGAATCCTACTGTGCTGCCTGGGCGGGAATCTGCCTCTTCCTTACATGAGGCCTCTGGCTGGTGCCTCTCTTATCTACTTTTTCACCTGCAAAATGAGGATAATAATGATGCCTGTCTCATAGAGCTGCAAAGATGAAATGAGAAATCTTAGCCCAGCACATGACATACAGTAAGCGTTCAAAATATATCATTGTTACCATTACTATTGCAGCGTCAAAAGGAACGAAAGCGACAGGAGCGTTTGGAGCAGGACTGCGGGGAGCCCAAGGTGAGTATCCAGGGCAGGTACTAAAAGCACAGAGTGTCAGGAAGGTGAGGGTCAAGAAAGCAGGCAGCTCAAGATGATCCCAACTCTGTACCTGTCCACCTTTCTTTCAGGCCAGCGCTACCTCAGATGGGGATGAGAGCCCCCCATCCAGCCCCGGAAACCCAGTTCAGGGACAGTGTGGTGAAGAAGAGGTGAGAGCCCCTTTTTTCCTTCTGCTCGCTCTCCTCCTCCTCCTCCAGGATGTACTTCATCCCCAACCCCTCCCTGACTTTCCATTTTGTCCACAGGACTCACTGGATCTATCTAGCACTTTTGTGTCTCTGGCTTTGCGAAAGGTTGGGGATTGGCCCCTCAATGCCCGCAGAGAGAAGGGACTGAACCAGGAGCCCCAAGTCAGGGGCCTGGCCCTTCAGGAGAAGATGTGTCAAGAGGAAGAGAGCCCTCCAAGAGAGGAGAGGCCCCAGCAGAGTCCAGAGGCACAGGTAAGGTGGCTGAAGAACCTGTTTCAGCTGGAACCAAGGAAGGGGCCTAAGGAGCTTCTGGGGAGGCACAGGATCTAAGGGTTGACGCAGGGTCCAATGGGAGTTCTCTGGCCCCAGGGTCAAGAGACCTAGGGTCAGGCCATCACTGTCACCATGACCCCAGGTAGTTTTCTCTCTAGGAAGATAGAGTT
Source organism: Cacajao melanocephalus (assembly GCA_963573385.1). Lineage (NCBI taxonomy): Eukaryota > Metazoa > Chordata > Mammalia > Primates > Pitheciidae > Cacajao > Cacajao melanocephalus. The sequence goes on along the minus strand of CAUYLG010032663.1, from coordinate 158,490 downwards.
GATAACACCTTGTAGGGCTGTCATGAGGATTACACAAGTTGGGTAATGCTAATTGCAGTGTTATCTGTTTAAACAAAGGAGAAGGATTTGGGGAGGCTAAGACCTCAAGGCCTGCTTGACTTTGCACCTTATCCCCAGGCATCTCCAGGACTGCTGGCAGCTGCCTTACAACAGAGCCAGGAACTGGCAAGTGAGATCCTTTCTCTGTCCCTCCTCACCCTACCCTCCCTGGGGTAGCCCCATCTGAACCTTCTTACTGTGCTCTCTCCTTTCCAGAGTTGGGTACCAGCTTTGCTCAAAATGGTTTCTACCATGAGGCTGTGGTCCTCTTCACCCAGGCCTTGAAGCTCAACCCCCGGGACCACCGGTAGGTGGGGGCTTGGCCAGGACAGGGCAGAGTGTTGAGGACTCAGACCTTTGGCCACCTTCTATCTTTATTAGGTTATTTGGAAATCGTTCCTTCTGCCATGAGCGGCTGGGTCAGCCAGTGTGGGCCCTGGCTGATGCCCAAGTGGCCCTTACCCTACGGCCTGGCTGGCCCCGGGGCCTCTTCCGCCTGGGCAAGGCCTTGATGGGACTACAGGTACTACATCTGGGGCTGGAAACAGGAGAGATGTGGGTGGGATGGAGTGAGGAGAGGGTCTCTATTGACTTTCTAGATAAGCTCCTAGTACCAAAATGTCACAATGGTTGTGGTACTAGGTGCAGGGGCCAGGTTTGGAAAGGGTACTTGGAAGCTCCTTGACTCCCTTACACCTAATCTTTTCTTTCTGATCCCTCTGGGACCAAAGCGCTTCAGAGAGGCAGCTGCTGTGTTTCAGGAGACTCTGAGAGGTGGGTCCCAGCCTGACGCAGCCCGAGAGCTCCGCTCTTGCCTTCTCCAACTCACACTGGTAAGAGGGCCAGGCCCACTGTCATGCTGAGTGGGTATCAGGGAGAATTGGCTGGGACTGCAATACCAAGCCTCAGGTGGCTAAGGAGGGGTAGGGAAGGATGGGTGGAATAAGAGGCATGGGCTGTCCTGCTTAAAAGAAGGATCTGGTGCCCTTCTCGCTCTCTTCTCAGCAGGGTCAACGAGGAGGAATCTCTGCACCATCTCTGTCACCTGGGGCCCTCCTGCCACTTCCCCATGCTGAGCTGCGAGCAGCAGGCCTATCTCCCCTCAGGTGCCCTCGAAGCACCGCTCCAAGGGCCCCTGGTCTGTGTCCACTCTTGCGTTATCCTCCATGTCACCGAAGCCACCCCAACCAGCCTGTCTCCCAGACTCAGAGTAGAAGGCCCCATGTTCTCCAACCCCAGGACCCTTCAAAGGGCTGGGACATCCTGGGACTTGGGCCCCAGCATCTACCTCAGGCCAGATGAGGGGGCACCGATCCCTCATAGGGCAAGGCCATGTATACATCCCACAGTGGGGGGACATGTTGTGGTGACAGTTCACTGCATATTTTGAGACCTTATTCTCTAGATCCATAGTTAAGGACGCCCCTAGCAGTCATTCCTCTTGCCATGGAAAAGCTTCTGATGAGAGAAAGGAGCCCCACATCCAGTGAAACATCCTTTGGTTCTCAAGCAGGCTTCTTCTGGAGACAGTAAGGAAAAATAAAACCCACTAGTGCTCAAGAAGGAAACTGTAGGAAAGTTCAGGGTTTTAGGCTATAGGAGAGACAGGGAGAAGGCATCTGGGCTTTGCTCTGCCTCTTGGTCCTGGGGGCCTCATTCACCGACTGGAGCTCTGTGTGCAATAACGGGGTCACAGTGCTGAGAGGGCATGAGTCCCACCCTTCAGTTTGATGGATGCTTACCTCTTCCTAGCCCCAGCTTGTACCCTGTTTTTCTGGCCACAGCCCCATTCACTCACAGCTCCTCATGCCATTTCCTGTCCAGATTGCTGTGTATGACTGTCCTCTCTCTTGTCCAATGGTCTGATGCTCACCTCCTCTTAAGGGTTTGCATTTGGGAAGTCCTTTACCAGCTCCTGCTTAGAGCTGGCAGGGCTGTACATGTCCACACTCCCAACTGGTGGCTCTCCCACTGAATGGGGCCTCAGCCGGTGCCCAGGCTGTTGCAACCTTGACCACTCTGTTTCTCCACCCCAGCATTGGGCATTGTAATTAGCCTTTTCCTATGTTAATTTATTCACCTTTTCAAGGGTATGCTGAATTCACCACTTCCTGTGTAAGAATCATGATCTCCTTTTAGTTTTACCTCTTAAGATCCTGGCAGCTTCCCCTAGCTGGTTCTTCCATAGTCCTGCTGGGACTGTCAGCTCACTTAAATGTGCGTCTGCAGGTGACCTTGGCTCTCACCCAACTCCCTTGCCTTTCACAAAGGCACCATTCATCAGGATAAATGATTATTGCTGCCCTATGGGTGTTGCTTAATACTGTTCATACCTGGAGGGAGGAGGTATTGAAACATCTCTTTTACATGGGACTTTCCCACATTTTTTTAATTGTTTATGACTTAGGCCCCTTAAATACTATGTAGCGGGAGGAAGTCTGCCATTACCGTCTGGGTCACCTTGGACGGGTCTGTCAACATCTAAGCCTCAGTTCCTCATCTGTAAAAATGGGGGTAGTCCCTACCTCATAGGGATATTGTGAGGATGGAAAGCAAAAGCGTGAGAAAATACCTCCCAAGTGCCTGGTACATAGTGGATGCTAAATAAACCAGTTTTTATCTGCAACTGTTCTACATAGTCATGCTTCGCACAGTAGGAAGAGAGGAGTATGGGTGAATTGGTGCTGAAATTCACAAAATCCAGAGTTCTAGGACTATGATTCTCAAAGTGTGGTTTCTAGGCTAGCATCATCAGCATCATCCAGGAACTTACTAGAAATGCAGTTTCTCAGGCTCCACCCTAGACCTTCTATTTTCTACGTCAGAAACTATGGGAGCAGGGCCCAGCAATTTGTGTTTCAATAAACCCACCAGGTGATCCTGATACACATTGTTTGAGGGCTTAGTGGAGCAGACCTCCATCTAGAGGCCATTTTGGTGGGACAGGTTTGAGTTCTGCTGCCAAGGCTTGCGTATAGGAGGTGGCAGTGCTAGTTGGGCTCGAATTTGGGAAACCTCAACTGAGAGAGAGGTTATGACTCAGAGCCAGTTAACTTGACTGGATCCTACCTTCCTAACTAGAACGATTTGCCCTGAGAGTTCTTTGCTCACCCCGGTTGAGAAGCAAGGTGGGGTAGAGGTGGTTGTGTTTGTTCAAGGGGTGATTATATTACAGTTATATCACGGTGATTTCATCAGAGGCCTGACCATCTGCCTTCCCTTTTTTGGGGACCTGCATGCTTTTGGGACTTCTGTAGGGCTCCTGGCCTCTCAAAGAGTGGCCACCCACTACTCTGGTATTTTTGCCTTCCGGCTGAGCTGGCTCCTTGTTCTTCTAGCTTCTCAAGTAAATGTTCCCTACACAGTACCTTAGCCTGTCCTGGACTTGTAGCTTCTCCGAGAGTCACATGACTCCTGACACTTTGCCCCACCTTCACCACTCCTAACTAAAAGGGGTCTGACCCAGCAGTCCCCAGGATTGGAAAGTAGGATGACCGACCATCCTGGTTTTCCTGGAACTGAGGGATGTCCTGGAGTGAGGGACTTTCGATGCTAAAACTTGGAAAATGCTGGGAAGATAGAAAAGAGTTAATCACCCTACTGGAAATGTTCCAGAGAGGCCGTATTTAGAAGGTATGAAGGGAGTACTGAAGGGGCAATGCAGTTGCAAAGAGTATTTTTTTTCATGTGCATAATGGCTGACAGATTCTTAGCTCCGTACCAGTGGTCATTGTCTGTTTCTGTGTTGCCGTTTTTCTTCCAGTTGTCCACATTTGCTAGGTTGTCATTGACTCATGCAATCCTTGGTCCCTGGATTCCTCTTCTGTAACCACCTCCCAGGCCCACCCTAAGTCTGGCCCTAAGTTCTCTGCTGTTACCTTTTGCAGTGGCCAGAGAATGTATTCCTTTCCTCGGGTCTCTACCAGTCTCTAATCCATGCTGCACCCAAAGCCCTATTGGCCTACCCTAAACAATGGTCTCATGTCTCTCTTCTCTAGAACCTCCAGGGACCATGCTCTAAGGTACAATGCCTAAGTTTCCTACCTGTGGCCTTTTCTCCTGCCGTCTCTCTGTAAATCCTTTGCTTCTTTCCTTTAGGCTCAGTCACCTTTATAGAAACCAGAAGCATGGGCTCCTGAATCAGACAAACAAACAGCTAATTCCCTGTGCCACCACTTACAAACTGTGATCTGGCCAAGTTTCCTCAGGGTTCTGTGATTCAGTCTCCTCATCCTTAAAATGGAAAGAAAAGTCTCTGTCCCATTGGGTCATTTTAAGGATTAATACCTGCAAAGCACTTGGAGCTGCTTAATAAGTGGTAGTTACTGTCTGAAAATGCCAGGTTTCCTTCTTCCTTCCAGCCTTGTTCACTCTCCATGGAATATCCTCCCCTGGGCCCTCCACCTACAAGTAAGGCCCTAGCTTACACGCCTTGAACCCATGGATCTTCCTTGAAAGTGGGGTTGTCGCACAGGCAGAGGCAAGAAAAAGTCTGAAGAGAGCTGTGGGACTGACAGGAGAGAAGGGAAGCAGGAAAGACAGCTGAGCTTGGTCTGAAGACTGGCGGGGACCACTGGGGATGGGGAAGGCCTGCAACTACTGAGTGTTCCCTCTCCTCTTCTCCACACTGCAGGAGGGTGATTATCACCAGCGGAATAAATGAATGTCAAATGTCCACTGGCTGAGTTAGGCTGGAATCCCCACCAGGCAAGGCCACTACTCCAAGCTTTGCCCCAGCGGGCCAGGCCTTTCCACCCTCTGACTGTGGCCACCATCCAAGTGGGAACATTTCCAGCCCAGGGGCCTGGCAGAGGTCTTCCAGGTAGGGGTGTGGCCTCTCTGGGCACCCATCTCTTTGCCTGTGTCTCATCAGAGGGTTCTTTTGGCAGGATGAGGATAGGGTCAGGAACCCATTAACAAATGACCTATGGGTGGGGAAACTCATCAGTCAATGGCCAACCTAGAGATTAGAATCAAGGTCTCCCAGGTGGAGGCTGATCAGAGCATGGGTGGAGTTCTGTGACCAAAGGCATTAAGTAGGTGGGCCAAGGCCCCACGGTCTTCACTCAGGCCTGGTGACTTCCCCTTGGTAGGCTGATAAGCATCAGCTCTGAAGGCAGGCTGGATGCTGGGTGGAAAACCAGACCTCAGGGTTTTTGCTTCGTTAATTATTACCTACCTTAAAGGGTTGCTACAAGGGCTAAAGGAAACATTGCTTTGAAAGCCCTGGCACAGTGCCAAGTGCTAATCGCCATTTTACTGCTCCTGGTGGGGATAGAGGCATGGTGCGGGTGTCCGGATAGATGCAATAGTCTCAACTTTATTCTTAGATACTGGGAAAGGTATCCTGGACAACATAGTGGGACCTCCTCTCTCAAATTTTTTTTTAAAAATTAGCCTGGCGTGATGCTACACGCCTGTAATTCTAGCTACTTGGGAGGTTGAGGCAGGAAAATCGCTTGAGCCCAGGACGTGGAGGCTGCAGTGAGTGGTTATGGCTCCATAGCTCTCCAGCCTGGGGGACAGAGCGAGGCCTAGTCTCAAACAGACTTACAAAAATCCGGGAAAGGTGAGTGTCTAGACTGGGTGGGAAGAGGCCCAAGTAGACCTTCCTCCACCCTGGAACTTGAACTAGAGGCAGAGCTCGAAGTGAGGAGTTCGGGGCCCCAGAACCCAGGGTTGGCGGCGGCTCTGTCTTCAATCGTCCACCTGTATCTCCTCGTCTGACTGCTGGAGCCCGATGTCAGGGCCGGCAGGACCCGGGTGGAGGCCAGGGTCTGGAGTGCCATCGGGCAGTGCTAAGCTGCACAGGACTTGGGGAGACAATGTGCGTAGCGAGGCGACGTCGGCGCGCATCTCCTCCACGTCACGCTTGAGTTTGGCTCGCCGGTTCTGGAACCAGGTGACTACCTGTGCGTTGGCCAGGCCGAGTCGCGTAGCTAGCCCGTCTCGGTCGGTCGGCGCCAGGTACTTTTGGAAGACGAAGCGCCTCTCCAGCTCCAGCACCTGTTGAGCGGTGAACGCCGTACGTGACTTGCGCCGTTTGCGGCCGGCCGGGCCAGGGTCCAACGCGTCCGGGGCTGCCCTGCCTGCGGGGATAGGGAGGGGGTCGGTTACAAGCCTGCGGGAATCTGGCTGCGGCCTGGAAAGAAAAGCTGGGTTGGGGTCGGGCCGGTGGAGGAGGGGGGGGAGTAGGAGGAGAGCCAGGAAGGCAGACGGGGACCAGAACTGTGATCCCTTACCGGGAGTCAGGCCCAGGTGGGGAAAGGGGGCGCAAAGTGGTCTGGCCACAGGGGTGCGAGAGGCAGCAGGCTGAGGGCATGTTGCTGGACCAAGGGAGTGGAGGAAGGGAGGAACGGTCCAGAGGAGACCCGGTGCAGGGTCAAGCCTTCTGGGGTGGAGCCTTTGAGGCCTTTAGGATCCTCAGGCTGAGCAGATTGAGGGTCACACCAGAGGCGAGTAAGAGTCCGGGTAGCCGACCCAGCATGGGGATGGTAACAAGATCATGCTGGGTCGGCTAGATCATGCCCTTCCGTGGATCGGGTCGAGGGGGGGCGGGCATTCGGCTTTCACTTCCTTAGTGACACCAGAGCCCACTCCTTGAGCCCAAAAGGGAGAGAATGAGATACAGAGAGCGAGGAAAGGCAGAGTGCGGAGTTCAGTGCCCAATGCCGCGCCAAGGACTTTCTGCTCCTTGTCTCCCCTCGAGAAGAGAGTGGCCTGGAGCAGAGCTTGGTCACCCGGAGAAACTGGACCCTAGCTTTCAAGCGCTTTCTGTGCCGCCCTTGCAGGCTCAGTTGTTTACCGCCTGCAGCTCAAGCCTTTTGTCTCTTTCTCTCCTGGCTTTCTCTATCGCGATTGCCCCACCTACAGGGAACAGAGCAACAGGTCGCTCAGTTGGCGACAATCTGCCCTTTCCCCGTGGCACTGGCGGCCTTCCGGAACCGCCACGGAGCCTGAGGACTAACGGAGAAGAAGTGAGAAGTTGCAGGTGCGAGTCCTGGCACGTGGGCCGAGGACAGTGGGCAGATTAGGGGGACTGGGCTGGGCTGGGACGAAGGTTTGAGACTGGGAACCAGAAGGAGAGAGGTGGGGAAAAGGCCAAGTCAGAGTCCTCGACTTTGCCGGCTCTATACCTTCAGAGGGCTGCGGAGCGCGCACGTCAAATCCACGGAAAGTTTTACTCGTTAGCTCCTCCAGCGCGCACAGCGGCGATTTTGGACCCGGACCCGACTCTGGAAGCTGCGGCACAGAGGGTGCTCGGGGAACCATGCGCGGGGCTAGGATGTCTGCGATGCTGAAGAGTGTCCGGGGTGTTCGGGGCTCGCGTCCAGAATTCATGTCCGGCCGGGCTAGGGCGGTCCCGCTGCCCGCTGTGCTCCGCTTCGCAGCCGCCTGGGCCCCAGCACTCGGCTCCTGATCTGGGCCCCCAGCCTCGGACCCGCCCTCGGCGCTGGGCCCGAATCCCGTGTGCCCCTCCTCCTGAGCCCCCACCTCTCCACCCCGGGCCGCGATGGGTCTGGAGCTCCTAGATGTCCAGGGAGGGTATTTCTACAGGCTGAGGCAGGAGCGGAGAGCAGAAGCCGACCAAACTACCCATCAGACCAGGGCTGCGGGGCTGCTCTGGGCTGCTCTGGGCTGCTCTGGGCTGCGGGGCGCTGCACGGTGCTGCACGGTGCACAGACAGGCCGGGCAGTACCTCCAGACGCTGTATGCCGCCGACTCCCCGCCTAGCCGCAGCTCTGGCTCATAAACTCGTAGACGATAAAATTGCTTTCCCCAGCGGCTAGGGATTTGTAAAGTTCTAAAGAAGGATATCGGGGCCGACTGTGCAGGGATCTCTGATCCCAGCTAGGACTTCAGTCTCCTAACCTGGCCCCCTCTTCCCCACTCCACCCCTGAGAAACGTTGTTTAAAAGGTCCTGGCGGCTGGAAGTGATTAGTGCTGCGTGGGTCGGTGGCGCAACACTTGAGAGTTGCGCTTGGGAGGACCCAGCCTGGCAGAGCGACTGCAACCGGGAATAGTGAGGATGCCAGGAGGAAGCAAGTACAGGTGAATGGGCCCGAGGCTGCACCACCTGACGAAATTAGAACACAAAGAGAAGCTGCCGGGAGACCCGGGCGGAAGAAGAGAAGACCGAGGGGAACTCTGAGCTTGTGCAAATGCCCAGGAGGGGTCTTTGTTAGTGAGGCCTGGCAAAACCAGTTGATTTTGTCTGTCTTTGCCTTCTTTTTATTAAGCTCTCATAGTTCAGGTATGTATGGTTTCCCTAGTCTGCAGGGGCTCAGAAACTTTCACTCCCTATAGAAGAGAGACTTGAAGGGCAGATTTCACAGACCCAACGGGATCATGGGACAGGCATTCCTGACAATCCAGGTGCTAATTGTGAGGCCTGGATTAAAGACTCATTCCTGTTTAATCTGAGTCCTGTTTATCTCCCTTCTCTCCCACACCTATTCTGGTCCTAGGCTCATACCTGGGTAAGCACCCACAGCCCTCCTGTGTAGGAAGAAGGCAGCTCAGGAACAGCAGGGCTTCAGCAGTGGAGGCCCAGCAAGGTACAGGTTTTGTTTCTACATTCTACCCCAAACAACTGGAGGATTCACAGCCCAGAGATGGAGAAGCCCTGCCATTCCTGAGGAGCTTGCTGCTTTGCTGCCCAGAGAAGTCAGAAACTGATACACTTCTAAGTTTTTTAAAACAGTGCCACGAAGAAGCAGGCCAGTCCTCCTGGGCTGTCCATTATGTCACTTTCCTTGTAGACCACTGTATCTCCCACCATCTGTGCAGTGTCTACCTGTCTATTCCCTGGGGCAATTGCAGCATGCAGTTTGGGTTCCCTAAAAAGGGCTTAGGAGATCCAAGGCAACTGGGCCAAAGACTCCCTGACAAAGATGGAAAGGCACCTTGATGGGGTCTTCTGGGTAAAGGCCTTAACTCCAACGACCCCCCTCCACCACCCATAACATTCACATAACGCCCTCCTGGAAAGCTGAGCAACACACTTAAAGCCTGATGGGCCATTGCTGGATCAAAGAGCAGAGCCAGGCAGCAGCGGTGGAAAGCTGAGCTGCCTCAGGACCTTGTTAAATGGTTATTAATGGTGAGGGGCAGGGGAGGGCCTGGAGAGATCTTTGGGCTATGGGCCTCAGCCCTGGAAACCATCCTAGTGGTTTCACTTAATGTGCAATAAAGCAGCTCCCTGGAGGCAGCAGGAACTGCCCCACTGCATCCCAGGCATGTCACCAAGCAGACACTGCAACCTTCACTCATTCATCCTCTATGTGGCTTTTGTGTCTGTCTCTACCTCTGCTCTCAATTACTTGTGTGTGTCTATGAGGAGTGTGGGGCTCTCCGGATGGGCCTTTGCCACCCCTTCCATCTCTCCCACCTAGTTCTCCCCTCTGCAGCTGGGCTCAGGTACTGGGATTGGACAGCCCCCAAACATGAGTTTGGGGGAGGAGATGGAAGTGGAGACTAGCAAAGGGAGGAGGAGGCCCAGGAGATCAGAGGCCCCACTAAGGTCATCATATCAGCCAGGGACTAGTCCAGGGATCATGGGGCCACAGAAGGGGAATTTTCCCAATGAAGTATTTGGAATTTGAGCTGGAGCGAAACCGGATCCACAGAGGAGGGTAGGAGGAGGGTGAGTGATTAATGAGGAAGATTCAGAGATTAAACCTCTTTCTGGGTTGGGGAGGGGACACTCATCTGTCTCATAGGCTACCCCCCACACCAGCTTGGAAGCCCAAGCACGGAAGCTCCCGGGTGCTTGCCTCTTCCCATCCACCGGTGGAACCCTCTCTGTTCACGATCCTTCCCAAGTGATGCATGGAGGCCTTCACTACTGCCCATGACGGGCGGACAGGTTTTCCTTCCCTGTCAGTCATTCTCAGGCAATTTCTTGTGTTTTCCACCTTCTCAGATTCCTTTTATGGTCCCTTCAGACAATTCAGGAGTCCTGCACTCTCTCCCCTTGTAGAGATCCCCACATTCCAAATTCGCTGTCTTTGGAAGGCACCCCATTCTCACTTAAGAAGGCTTCCTCACACTTCCCCTTCAGATTTCCCATTCTCACCCCTCAGCCCTACCCCCACCTTATCTTGCATCCACCACACCCCATCGGCGGGTTCCTCCACCCCAGACCGCCCCCGCTCGACCCCAGTTCCCCACTGGTGGCAAGGAGGCCAGCTCAATAAACGACCTTTAGTCTCGGATTGCCCGCCCCGGACATTCCACTGAATTCTGTGAATGTGTAGGAGGGTTGGAGGACCCTCAGAACAACGCCCTTGGGGCGGTGGACGAGGACAATCTCAGCGAAGAGCTTGCCTCCCTCCTTCCCACCCTCAGGAAAGGTCCGTGAACCAGAGTGAGAGGGAAGTGGGAGTTCAGGGAGGAAAGTCCAGGCGGAGGAGCGTGAGGCGGGGCGTCTGTCCGTCCGGCACACTTCTGGGATTGTTTCAGAAAGTGCTACTGCTGAGTGAACCGATCCAGACACTTATATTTTAGCTTCGTGACTGTGGGGGCGACGGGCCTGTAAGTTGTTTTCGGCCCTGGACTCTGTTTTGCGAAGATCTCTGAGCGCCCAACGCCACCCACCCTGGGCGTGCGGGCAAGGAAGCAGCCAGCGGTGGGAAACTCCTACGCTCTCCCCCACACTCTTCTCCTCCTACTCCCCAAGACTCACTTCTAGGGAAGTCCTTTTCCCCATCAAGCCCCAGGAAAGACGGGCCGGGCTGAAAGAGGGACCCGTCCTCCTCTGTGCCAAAGGCAGGAGGAAATCCTGGTGCCGTCGCCTTTGGGTGTGAGTCCCGGAAATGGCGAGGGTGAGGAAGGTGGGCAGGGGCAAGGTTTGGTGCCCAGGGGAGAACGGACGCCTTCTCCCGGAAGCGCAGCACAGCCGAGCGCACCCGGGAGGGCAGACGGCTCCCTGGGGTGGTCCTGCCGCCGCCTTTTCTAGGACCCCGGAGCGCCGCGCCCGGGCGCATTCTCAGTCGCGCGAAGCCAGAGAGAACCCTGGGCGCGATTCTCCCTCCCTGGCACAGATGGAGACCCGAGTAACCCCGGCGTCCGGGTGGGCGTGGGGAATGGACCCACAGGCCCAGGACTCGCGGCGCGGAGCCCGCAGCTGGCCAGCTTCAGCCACCTCGGGAGACGCAGCGCAGCTGCCGCCGCTGACAGACAAGACCAAGGCTCGGCGGGGCCCCACCCCATATCCCGCCTGAGCACCTTCGGCGCTCCTCGGCCTCAAGGCGTGTGTCCCCAAGGGCCTTGTCCCGTGACTTGGTCCTCACGGTCTCCAGCCTCGGGCCCATTAATCTTCAGACCCCGCCTTTTCGACGCCGAGCTGCCGCCCAGCTCCAGCGGCAGCGCCTTCTGAGGAGATCTAGTCCGACTGTCCAACTCTCGCAGCTGCTCGGCCCCAGCAAAGCCCCCAGGAGCGTTTCTACTCTCCCCCGAGCCCAAGCCACTTCCCTGTCACTCCTAGGAAACTCCTTTTTGCCTAAAAACTCCTGGAGAAAAGCCTCGGGCGCCACGTACTCTCCCGGACCGCGAAGCCCAGAGAGCTTCAGTTCGGAGGAAAGGGAGTGGGGAGCACTAGGCTGGGGTGTTCCTGGAGGAGGTCGGGGAGGGCGTTAGTGGGAGAGACGCATTCCAGGCTGGAGGCTTGGAAACGTTTGGAAGCTTTGCTTATCTTGGAGACCATGTCAGGAAAGAATCGTACCCAGGCCGTCCTCGGTGTCCCTACCCGTGTCCCCGTCAGTGCCCCACGCACTCTAGCTCTTCCTCAGCGTCTGTGGCCTCTTCATCCGCCTAGAGAGGGGGAGGTCTCCATGAAACCGAGTCTGACTGTGGCACCCAGAGCATCCAATACGAGCTCAGGTCCTTCCCCCGAGTCTGGAGTTTTCTTACCCAGCTGAGGCCGCCTTTGCTGTACCCACTCCCTGGCTGCCACCCCGTCCTCTGCCACCCGGTGATTAGCGCCTTCATCCCTCACCAGCTTCGTATAACCAACCCCTAGAGGCCGTGGAGTCAGACGTTCTGTCTACACACATGCTATGCCTCGATACGGTTTGTCCCAGATTTGGCAGATGGCCGGCTACCTTCAGGAACTCTGCTTTGGTCTGTCTGTTCGTCCTAGTCGGGCAAGTTTCTAGCTACCCCAGTGAGAGAACTGTAGAACAAGGACGCTGGCATGACATACAGACAAGGAATGTTAGCTGATTAATCAATGGAGTTGGTGCTTTGCAGCTTCCCTCTTGTTCCTTGAAGTTGCCCTTGCTCTCCTCCTCAGCTACCCATTCCCCACCCTGGCTTCTAGTCTCAGTCACCAAGTACTTGCTGAATCCTGTAGGGACAGCCAGGCCTCCATTCCTAACAATCCCTGTGGCCCCACCCCACTTGTGTTTTAGACTTCTCCCTCTTTTTTGTCTCTATCCCTCCCCTGAAGTTATAAAACTATAGTGCAATTATTTGGATTTTTCTTTAAAATATCGCACTTCTTCAATCCTACAGCAGCCACTGTCCCAACTCTAGCCTTCTTCTCAGCACTGTTGAATTAGGACACCTCCTCACAGGCCCACACGGTATGCTGAGCATACAAGGACAGCTGAGAGCTTCCCTCTAGGAAGCCTTCCCATCACCAAAAAGAGTGGTGTGGGTGGCCTGGTTTCACACATATAGGGATCCTCTACCCTGCTCCTTTGGCAAGACATTGAGGGCCCATGGCCATAGAGGACAAGCGCTTCTTCACTATTAAACTCAGAGGATTTTTGAGGAAGGCAGGACACATCATGAGTGTGACGTAGGAAGAATAAGGAAGAAGACAGATGCTTTTTAAAAGTTTTTATTTCAAAAAATAAAGCTGCAGTTCATTTCACATAAATATCTGGGGAGGGAAGGGGAGTAGGATGGGGTAGGGACTTAGCCCCTACCTCCTCTTCTCTTTCACACTGTATTGTAAAACCAAAGGGGAAGGCTAAGGAGAGAATGAGGAAGTAGTAGTCAGTGGGGAGTGTACTTATATTATCCAAAGGGCCCCTCAGGCCACCCTTCCCCTGGAGACTGTGGGTTGGTTGGGGGTAATCTGAAGAGGGGTGGGGAGGGTGGCATGGCTCACCTTGCCGAACCAGCGGGAGAGCCATATCTGCTTCATTGTCATGTGATCAGGGAGAACTTCATTATCAAAAAGGAGCTGCACCTAGGAGGGAGATGGGGGCATAATTTTAGGAACGTTCTGGCAGGTCAGAAGCTACCCTGGTCCACCCTAGACTCTGTCCCTCCTTTCTTAGCCTCTTTTTCCCCCAGAAAGCTTACTGTGGGACTACTCACATGCTGAGGGTTTAGCATCAAGCGGTGACACAGGACCCTCCGGAGATGGCGTACCTCAGCTCTAACAGAACATCGGACATACTTGTTCTGGGAGCAGGGAGGGGAGGGAAGAGGGCAAGATGTGTGAGGGAGGGGCTGTAGGAGGTGAATCTCCTTAGTGAGGCCCTCCCCTCAGCCTTTCTCACCTGCAGGATGCTTTTATTCTTGTCTTTGCCAGAACTGGGGAGAAACAGACACAGGTTAGGGAACTCTATCTTTCCTCCTCTCCCCTCCCAGAGCCATGATATACTCTCTTCAAGGGGATAGGATTCCTCACTGCTTAGCCTCTCCCCCAGACGCTCCCTGGCTCTGGGCCATTGACACTGTCACCTCCTGCAACCCCTGATCTGCTCCTCACCTCAGCCGCTCTAGGCACAGGCTCAGCTGCTCATCATAGCGATAGTAGTGGGCTTTAGAGTGGTCGAAGCTGCTGAAGGGGAGGCCGAGGTTGCTCAGTGCTGGCTCTGAGAAAGACAGGGTACTGACGTGGCTGGTGGCACATATTCCATACCCCTCTTTCCCCAGAGAGCAAAACTGGGCAAGAAGAATAGTCTGGGGGCTTTGCCCTTCTGCGGCCAAGGACATACCTTCCCCACTGGGCTGGGTGACCCGGTCCAAACCTCGAGACTGGTAGAATTCCCGAATCCGTTTCTCTTCACCTAAAAGAAGGTGAAGTGTGAGAATAAAGTATTAGCTCTCCCTCACTCTTTGTCCTTCCCTCATCTTTGGCCTTCTGCCTACATGATTCCCACCAAAGGCCCTGTCACCTCAAGCTGCCACTCAGCAATTAGTCCTCAAGAGGCCCCTCAAAGTCAGGTTAGTCACTCACTGTCTTGCAAACCAGGCACCAGCTTGTACACGATGTCTTGCATGACCCGGTCCAGTTTGAGGTTGAGCAGTGGCTGTGTCTCATGGATCTTGATGTTGCACATGGGGCAGTACTTGCTAGTCTGAAGGTACTTCACAATACAACTCTTGCAGACTGCAGGAAGAGAAAAGCAGATTCTCATGCCCTCTGGAAACTGGATTCACGTGCTGGGTGGGGTGCCTGGATGCGTGGGGCAGGCCGCACAGAAGCTGGCAGTCAGGCTGGTGAAGACTAGGGACTGGAAGAACTAGGCAGTCTCCAAGGCACTCACAAGTATGAAGACACTCTGTGATAGTGGTGGCATCCACGAAGTAGCCGGCACATAGGCAGCACACGATGTGTTCATTCAAATCTTTGATCTTCACTCGAACCTCCTCCTGAAGATACACCCTCCGTCACCAATCATCCACCCTCAACCCCCAACCCGTGTGCCTTCCCACTCTGGGGGTCTGCTTCATCACACTCCACGGCCAAGCTCCGTAACCTGAGCCCTCAGCCGGGAATTAGCTCCTGGGCGCTGGCACTCCTCCTCCGCCCAGCAGAGGGCTCCGCGAACAGCAGGGGCTTCCCTCACGTGGACTCGCCTGACCCTCCTTTCCCAGGGGAGACTACACGATCTCGGCTACACAATGCGCAGGCGTCCTAACCGGAGTTTGGCAACCCGACCGCAATCACGCAGGCGCATTGGGCACTCTGTCTCTGCGCAGGCGCACTGGGCGCCCGGCCAGCCACCGCCCGTCCTCTAGCCCACCCCACTTCGCACCGCTGGCCGACCACAGCAGTAACCCTGCCGCCCTTGCACCTCGTTCCGTAGCGGGTCCATCTTGTACACTGACTGGAGCTGGTTCCGAAGCCTCATCGCGATCGCAATCTGGCCCCCCTGAGGAGACGCCATCTTAAAGGCTGATCCCAGCCTGCCACTTCCGGTGCCGCCTGCGGGGCGGGACTTGTCTCCCAGCAACGAGGTTCTAGGTCTTTTCGGATTCGCTCACCCTCTGTAAGGCCCCGCCCACGTCCCTTTCTCCCCGTGTGCTCACCTGAGCCCCACCGGCCCCTCCCCTCCTCAATCGGTAATTAAGGAGTGGGGGGGAGCATAGGGAAGGGTCCTATCTCTTCAGCCTCCTGTAGGAATCATCATAATGGACCCTATGCGATCTCAAGACTAACTTTTGGAGCCTGCGAAAGACTGCCCCCTCCTACCCCCAAAGGCCCGGCAGGCTGTGCCCGCTATCCTCTCAGGGTCGTCGGTCTTCTGTGACGACGACCCTGCTGAAGCCCCTCCTGAGTCCTCTTCTAGTAATGCCGTCCTTTCGGCGTCCGCGTAGCTGAGCTTCACCCAGATGGCGGGTCTTCTCCTGGCTTCGCGGCGGGAGTTTCTCGGGCTTTGCAGAGTCTCGGAGAGGGTGCCGGGGTATGAGGAGGGAGAGACCCCCAGGGACTTGGTGGTGCTCTTATCCCCCCATTCTCCCCCTGCTGCCGGGGATGGGGGGGCAGGCCCTGGTTAATGATGATGATTTAATCACCGGCGCCTGCGGAGGCCTGGGACAGACTAATGCAGAGCAGATGCCGAAGGAGGAGGGGAGGACGACTAGGACACTGCCACACACAGACGCGCGTAGGCAGCGAACGCCTGTGGTAGCATAGCCCCAGCCCCGCACTTAGGGAGGACGAGGAGTGCTCGAGAGCTTACACCGCCGGCCCTGGGTATTTAAAAACAAATAAATTTGTTATGAGGTATTAACATCAAATCCAACTGGAGATTCGAGAAGGGAGAGATTCCAATGGAGACCTCAAAAAGGATTTCTGGAGAAAGTAGGACTTTGGGCACAATTTAGACTTGGGGAAGGGGTGGAAGTGTGGTGGAACAGAAAAGAAAGGACGTGGAGGGGAATGACCAGAGGACAGGAAAGAGGCCAAGATGTAGATTTGAGAGTGGCGATAGAAAAAGCAGGGCTGTAAAGAGTTGTGATTTTTAGCCTGAGGGCAATTGGGAGCTAGAGGACTTTTTTGAAGGGTTATCCTGTGACAGGGACATTTTTGTTCATTTCTCTTCAGAGTGAATATGCAGCAAGGAGTTATGAGATTAGTGATTAATCAACTATTCTTTTTTATTTTTATTTTTTTTTTAAAGACAGGGTTTCACCATGTTGGTCAGGCTGGTCTTGAACTCCCGACCTCAGGTGATCCGCCCGCCTTGGCCTCCAAAGTGCTTGGATTACAGGCATAAGCCACCACCCCCGGCCTAATCAACTATTCTTTACAGCCACTATTTACCTACTTCCCTGGTCCAAGACACTATAATCTATCCTCTGATTGTAGTGGTTTCTTGACTGTTTTCCTTGAGTCCCCCTTCACCTGTTCTCAACGTAACAGCTCAGTGCTATGTTTCTCAGTGCTGGTGCTTCTGATAAAACATGGAACACAAAGGACACAGGACAATTTTTGAGGTGTGGAAATGTTTATTATTTATTTATTTATTTGAGACGGAGTTTCTCTCTTATTGCCCAGGCTGGGGTGCAATGGTGTGATCTCGGCTAACTGCAACCTGTGCCTCCCGGGTTCCAGTGATCCTCCTGCCTCAGCCTCCCGAGTAGCTGGGATTACAGGCACCCACCACTACACCCGGCTAATTTTGTATTTTTAGTAGAGATGGGGTTTCTCCATGTTGGTCAGGCTAGTCTGGAACTCCCAACCTTAGGTGATCCGCCTGCCTCAGCCTCTCAAAGTGCTAGGATTACAGGTATGAGCCACTGTGCCTGGCCATGTTGGTTTCATGGGTATATACATATGTATATTCATATATACCCATGGTGGTTTCATGGGTATATACATATGTCAAAACTAATCAAACTGTACACTTCAAATACCTGCCATTTATATGCCTATTATACCTCAAGAAAGCTATTAAAAAGTTGAAAAATTAGGTTCTTTTTACTGTTTAAAACCAGTTGAGAGCTTCCCTTTTCAATCAGAATAAAAGTCAAAGTCTTACAGTCTTAGATACACCAAGATATCCTTCCACTGTCTCCCCAACTTGAAATGCTTAGGTATCCAAAATGGCTCCCTCCTTCTTTTAGGTCTTTACTCATGAGACTTCTGTGATCACTCTAGATGAATAACAACTCACCACCCCTTTTACTTCCTTGATTTTTTTTGGTTAGCATTTATTAGCATTCTTAACATCTATTATTATTTAATATACATTTCTAATATATTAGAAATATTTTCTAGTTATTTTCTGAAAATATTTTCTAGAAAACATATTTCTTTGTTTTTGTTTTTGTTTTTGTTTTATTTGAGATGGAATCTCGTTCTGTCTCCCTGGCTGGAGTGCAGTGGGCAGTGGTGTGATCTTGGCTAACTGCAACCTCTGCCTCCCGGGTTCAAGTGATCCTCCTGCCTCAGTCTCCTGAGTAGCTGGGATTACAGGCACATGCCACCACACCTGGCTAATTTTTGTATTTTTAGTAGAGACAGGGTTTCAGCATGCTGGTCAGGCTGGTCTCGAACTCCTGACATTGTGATCCGCCCACCTAGGCCTCCCAAAGTGCTGGGATTACAGGCGTGAGCCACTGCACCCAGCCTATAGTTCCTTGTTTTTAATCTGCCTTTTCCACTAGAGTATAAGCCTCTCAGTGGCAGGGATTGTTTTCCTCTGTTGTGTTCACAGATATAGCTCTAGTGCCAGGTGCATAGTAGGTGTTCAATTAAAATTTTCTAGATAAACATATGAATGAATCCAAGTGGTGGTGCTGACAGCCTCAATTAGGGTTTTAGCAATGTCAGTAGAAAGGAAAGGCTGTATCTGAAACATTTCAAAGGAAAGTATAATAGGAGGAAGTAGCCAGGAACCTGGCTTGGTAGGCCTGAGCAAGAGAGTGAATGAAGAGTTTTGGAGGGAAGCTTGTCCTCCAGCCTGCTGGACTTAAGGTGGCTGCAGGGAAGCAGGGGGAGCTGGTCAGAAGGCTAGGAGAGTGAGTGGTGGGGCTGAAGTGTCAGAACCAGGGATGGAGGTTTCAGAGTTATTTGGCTGGATATGAGAGTTGGGACTTTTGGAATGGGTGAAACGAGCAGATGTAGAGATAAAGAAAGTTTAAGGCCTGGTGTTGTCATTCATGCCTGTAATTCCAGCACTTTGGGAGGCTGAGGTGGGTGGATACTGGAGTCCAGGAGTTGGAGACCAGCCTGGGCAACAGAGACTCCGTCTCTACAAAAAGTACAAAAATTAGCCTGGCGTGGTGGTACATACCTGTAGTCCCAGCTACTTGGGAGGCTGAGGTGGGAGGATCACTTGAGGCAGCAGTAAACCGTGGGAGGTTGAGGCAGCAGTGAACAGTGATTGTACTACTGCATGCCTGAGTGACAGAGTGAGATCATGTCTCTCTCTCTCTCTTTTTTTTTAAATTTTCTTTTTTTTCTCTTTTTGAGGTGCTTTTGTGTAAAAGATCCTGTCTCTTTAAAAAAAAAAGAAAGAAAGAAAAAAGAGAGCTTAAGTCTGAGCTCTGAAGAATCCTTACAGTCTTCAGTGGAAGAAGCAAAATCAGTGGAGGAAAGACATAAGTGTGACTAAGATGTGGCAAAAGATAATATTACAAAAGCCAAAAGAAGGGACACTTTAAGAAATGGTTGATGATTAGCAAAGTAAAACATGTCAGGGAAGTCCTAGAGGAGGGATACTGAACACTGGAGCTCTCTGAGAAAGGGTTACTATAGTGAAGGCAGCTTGCACTGGGTTAAAAGAATAAATGATGAGGAAATGGAGGCAGTAGGCATGAGCAGTAACAAGGAAACAAAAAACATGCTCTCTCTTGAAGAGTCAGGCAAAGATTTGTCCAGATGCTAAAGATCTGAGACAGTTGAGGTAAGAAAGACTAAGTTGATGAGAGCCACGGACACACAGGGCATGGTGAGACAGATCCAAAGCAGTGCGCATGAGGGAGTACTCATCACAGCACCTCTATCTTCAACATAAACCAGCAGGAATCATCATTTCCCTGTGAATCAGAGACATGGAGGCAAGAAAGGACATTTCAAGCCAGGTTGGGGTGGTGGTGCACACCTGTAACTCCAAATACTCAGGAGGCCAAGGTGGGAGGATTGTTTGAGCCCAGGAGATTGAGGCCAGCCAGCCTGGGCAATATAGCGAGACTCTGTCTCTTAAAAAAAGAGAAAGTCCTAAGACTGTGGTCTGGCTGACATAACTGGATACCATCTCTTCTTGAAGTGGGGCACTAAAATATTTTTTAAATTCTCCAGAACACTTGTATGAACTACTGAGTTTGTGACCATTCTCCTTAAATGATTAGTTGGACAGTCTCTGGCTGACAGTACCATCTGTGCTGACCTCAAAAGGTGGGGGTGTACAGGTCTGCATGACGTTGCCTTTTTTTTCATTTATTGAAAAATGAATTTATTTCATTCATTGATCATTCAAGGAGGATTTATTTAGGTTGGCTGGAGACACATTGGTTATCCTGCCCCTGCTGCCCCCAGACTCACCCGTCAGAGCAGAGAAGGACTAGCAAACTTCTAACCTGTACACCAGTCCCCTTCAGAGACTATATTTCTTTGCTGTCTCCCTAGGTTCCCTGTTCCCATCTGGGGGAATCAGCCCTTGCTATCAAGGAATATTTTTTTGTTTGTTTTTGTTTGAGATGGAGTCTTGCTCTGTCTCCCAGGCTACAGTGCAGTGGTGATCTCAGCTCACTGAAACCTCAGCCTCCCAGGTTCAAGTGATTCTCCTGCCTCAGCCTCCCCAGTAACTGCCACCATGCCCAGCTAATTTTTTTTTGTATTTTTAGTAGAGATGGAGTTTCACCATATTGGCCAGGCTGGTCTTGAACTCCTGACCTCAGGTGATCTGCCCCCACTTGGCCTTCCAAAGTGCTGGGATTTTAGGCGTGAGCTACCGTGCCTGGCCTGAAGAGTTTGACTAAACAGGTTCATGCTTCCTTGTGGCCCTCTCTACTGCTGAGAAAAGTGCATGGGTTTCTGTAAAGGGATGGGGAGGTGATAATGTCTGTCTTCTCCATCAAGAAGAATTGATGCTAAATTGGTAGGAGCCCAGGGCTGAGGAGGAACTGGACAAATTGGATAGTAGAGGTGGTCAAGGTGGGGGAGGTTGACACATATTAATGCCCACTGTTCCCCTCACTGCCTCCTGTCCCATTTATGGTTCATGTCCTCTAGACATAAGGCTTCTAAGAACACTGGCGTGCTGGTGGAGAGAGCTCACTCTTCTTTCTCTTCCTGCCCAGATGCCCAAATATCATTCCTGGTTCCCAGGGGAGAAAAGACCCCCTCACCCTGCCCCAGGCACCAGGCTGCCAGCCCATCTGCTGGGAAGAAAGGAGGGGGCAGTCTTTCCCAGGGGATCCTGGAGAATCAGTTTGAAGATCAGTGCTTTCAGGGAGATCCAGCTACTAGACTTACAAGGCATTTCGGTTCACACGGGAAACCAACAGGATGGAGCTGAATATGGGGTGGGTTGGGGACTAGGGTAGAGGGCTCGCACAGCTGGGTACCTTTGGCCACCACATGTCGTGTCGGAGGTAGGCTGAGCTGCTCGTTGGTGCCCACCCGCCACCGCAGGATGGTAGAAGCGCCCCCCTCTCTGAGCCCAGTCTCACCGGCTCAGAGGCGCCAGGCCCCCCCCGGGGGCCGGGGCGGGCCGGGGAAGGTAATGTAATTCCGGCCCAGCTAACCCGATTACTGCGGCCTGCACCGGGCAGGGCGGCGACGGGGGCGGGTCTAAGGCTCAGGGGCCCGCCCGGCGGGGGTCCCATCCCCTGGAAGGACGCAGAGTTCACACACTCCCAGCTCCTGGATCTACGGCCAGAGGTCACAAGGTCACCAAGTGGCTTGGCTCTTTCCCCGCCTCCCTTCTCTGACAGCTCCAGGCCATTTTCGGAGTTTGGGTGGGGTAAAATGTTTATGGGAAACAAGGCAGCCAGGATTCAACCAAGGCCTCAGTGAGGTCCCACGTGTCCCCTGCGGTGAGATTTAGCCCTCCCGACATTGAGGAGAAGAGTGTGAGAAAAGACTTCCTAGGGACAGAATTGAGGGGCAGAGTCCTGCATTTGGGATTCCCTGCCCTTGGGGTCCGGGGTAGAGCGCCAGCCCCAAGAACCCGCCAGCCTGATTTGGCCCGGGTGGAGCCAAGGGTCCGCTTTATACGGATTTCGGAAAATCGAAATTCTAAGAAACAGGACACTAATTACCGGTGCGCATAAACGGGGCCAGGGTGATCTACAGGAGAAGAAGTCGCACCCGAATCGCCAGCCCATAGAGGTCGTTCCCCGCCCTAGCCCCTGCCGTCCGCTTCTCACACCTGTTCTTTTCCTGGGCCTGCAGCTCACCGGGCGCCGTTCCCCAGCCCATTCTTACGCAGCGGGGAAACCACAACGAGATTTGGTCTTCGAGGGCACTTTGGCAGGGACCACAACGAATCCGGGAGTTGGCCAGCAGGATCCATCGACAGGCGAAGAGTGGGGGCTGGGGGAGGAGGCACCAGAGGAGGAAGCCGGTGAGGCGGAGGCAGCAGCCCAAAGGCAGAAGCCAGCAAGGATGGAGGCGCGGTGAGCATCTCCGCTGACTCAGCGGCCCTTGCTCGGGCCCCTCCCGCGCTGAGCCTTGTTCCTAACACCCTAGCCCCCTGTCCCCCCACCCCGCACATCTCTGCCAGCCAGCCTTCCCCCGGCGCTTGGCGCAAACAGGCGTCCCTTCCCCTTTAACTGCGGGGCCCCGCCCCTGCCCTACCCCCAGCCCCCGCTACCCACCCGGGCCGACCTGTCAGTCCCTGCCCCAGCCCGAGCTGGCCAACCCTCTCTACCCCGGACTTGGGCAGCGGCCCTGGCAGCCCAGCGTCTATTTGCGCTCGAGAGCCAGCAAGGAAGCTCCAGGGGCCCCAACTGGCTGTGCTCCCCCGGGATGCAAGTCCCTGCGCGGACGCCCGGCAGCTGCTGGCACGGGCGCGGCTGCTCCGGGTGCACAGGGATGCTGCTGTTCCGGGGACCCCGGCGCCCCGCCTTGGCCAGCCCCGCGGGCCCCTGAGGCCACTGTCTGGAGCGCGCCGCCGCCAGGTTTCTGGAGCTGCCTGAGGCATCCTCCCCAACCACCGAGCCTCCGGCGGTTCTCCTCCGCCCAGACGGATGGAGCCGGGGATGCTGGTTCCACACAACCTTCCACACCACGAGCCAATCAGCTTCGGCATCGATCAGATCCTGAGCGGCCCCGAAACCCCGGGGGGCGGCCTAGGCCCAGGTCGTGCGGGCCAGAGTCATGGGGAGAGTGGGGCGTTCTCGGGTGGATACCACGGAGCTTCAGGCTACGGTCCTGCTGGCTCACTGGCCCCGCTGCCCGGCAGCTCCGGAGTGGGCCCCGGCGGCGTGATCCGTGTCCCTGCGCACCGCCCGCTGCCCGTGCCACCGCCCACGGGGGGGGCACCTGCGGTGCCTGGGCCCTCGGGTTTGGGCAGCGCCGGAGGCCTAGCGGGACTCACCTTTCCCTGGATGGACAGCGGCCGCCGCTTTGCAAAGGACCGGCTCACGGGTGAGGTTGTCTGACCCCTCCAGCTTCACGCCCGACTCTGATCCCGTCTCCTCATCTCTTAGCTTTCTGCTCCAACTCAAGGACCCCTTTGACACCTCCCCCCAGATCTTCCCAGGGGATCCTCCCCCAACTCGAATCTCTGGGTCCTGCCGCCGTGAGGCGATGGGGAGGGAGCTGCCGTCGGTGCCCGCGCCCTCTTCTGAAGTCCCACTGTCCATGAGCGGGGAGGGTAGGGTGAAGTTACGGGGGACGTCTCCCCGGCATCCCAGGGGAAGGGCCTTTCTTAGCTATAGGCTTCGGCTGACGCTTATGGCCAGGGTAAGGACCGGGCGCGGGAGCTCTGCGGCATGGACAGCCGCGTGGTCTTCTCAGTGGCACCTCGGGCCACCCTGCAAACCCTGCCCTGCTCTTTCTTCCTCCCGGTAGCTGCGCTCTCGCCCTTCTCGGGGACGCGCCGTATAGGCCACCCCTACCAAAACAGGACCCCTCCAAAGCGGAAGAAGCCGCGCACGTCCTTCTCCCGCTCGCAGGTGCTGGAGCTGGAGCGGCGCTTCCTGCGCCAGAAGTACCTGGCCTCGGCGGAGAGGGCGGCGCTGGCCAAGGCCTTGCGCATGACCGACGCGCAGGTCAAAACGTGGTTCCAGAACCGACGCACGAAGTGGCGGTGAGGCGCGGCGTGGGCGAGGGCGGACGCGGGTCCCCGGGCCTGGCCCAGTGAGAAACGAGGTGGGGTGGCCCTGCTGATCCTGCATCTCCCTCCCCTAGGCGCCAGACGGCGGAAGAGCGCGAGGCTGAGCGGCACCGCGCCGGCCGGCTCCTCCTGCACCTGCAGCAGGACGCGCTGCCACGGCCGCTGCGGCCGCCGCTGCCCCCGGACCCCCTCTGCCTGCACAACTCGTCGCTCTTCGCGTTGCAGAACCTACAGCCCTGGGCTGAGGACAACAAAGTGGCTTCCGTGTCTGGGCTCGCCTCGGTGGTGTGAGCGACGCCCGTCCGGCCGGCGTGGAGCACAGGGCCCGGAACGGTGGGGCACGCAGCTGCCTGTGCCCATGGTCTGGTGGCAGCCGGGTGCGTGAGGAGCGGCGGCCCTTGAGGCTGTCGTCGAGGGCTCCTCCGCCACCGGCCGGCACCCAGGCCAGTATTGCACGGATGCACTGCCAGCTCAGAGGCGGCTTTCCCGCCATTTTTCACTTCAAGGCTGTTACGCCGCCTGGAACCAGAGGCGCCGAGAGGGCGGGACCTGTAGGACAGTAGCCAGTGAGGTGCAGGGAGGGGGCTGGGCTGGCCAATGGGAGCTGCTTTAATGACGGACTCAGAATTCTCCGGCGGGTGGTCAGGAGCTGGGGCTCTGCGGGGCGTTAAGGGCGCTGTGCCGGTGGGGTCTGTACCAAAGGTGTGACGGAAGGAAGACGCCAATGGTGGCGGAGCACTGGAGGGGGTCCTGGAGCGCGAGAGACTGGTTGATTGTGGCTGGAACCAGAGGGTTGTCCACCCTGGGCGTCTCATCCCTCAACTGTAAAATAATCGCTAAGGATTTATTTCTTCCTGACTTTGAGCCTTGCATTGTCATATGTGTTCAGCCTGCTGGCCACATCCTCCGGCAACACGCCTGGGCAGGAGGCAAGTTGGATACTTATACACCCAACGAAAGAGAAAATCTAGAAAGAAAATCTGGCTCTGGTGTCACATTGGGACAGAGAAGGGAGAGGAGGAAACAGTGGACAAAGTTAATGGGCCCAGTGGAGTTAGGGTGAACAGAATTTGGAAAATACTTTGGAAGTGACAAGCTTCAGAAGAATCAAAGGTAATTCCAAGACTGGAAATGTGAGGCCTCAGGAAATCAATGGTGCTGTGGACGCTGAAAGGGAAATTGGGAAGACTGGAGCAAGATTTACTGTATAGGCAAAACTAAATGTTATACCTAGAGAGAATAAATTCTGGAGAAGTGCCTTTGAGGGAGATCAGCTGACATCCACATAGAGGTGGACCTAGATAGAATGAATGAGAACAGATGATAGAATCTCTGAGAGAGGAAACTCTGGGGAGAAAAGCCGAGTTCTAAGGACTAAACCTTTCCACCAAATTCGACAACCACGTTTGCAATGTGCAAGATGATGGAGAATACCTAAGTCCGAGGGCAGGTGGGGCGGAGTGGCTCATGCCTATAATCCCAGCACTTTGGGAGGCTAAGGAGGGAGGATCACAAGGTCAGAAGATTGAGACCATCCTGGTTAACACGGTGAAACCCTGTCTCTACTAAAAATACAAAAAATTAGACAGGTGTGGTGGCACATGCCTATAGTCCCAGCTACTCTGGAGGCTGAGGCAGGAGAATTGCTTGAATCCAGGATATGGAGGTTGCAATGAGCCAAGATCATGCTACTGCACTCCATCCTTGGCAATAGAGCAGACTCCATCTCCAAAAAAAAAAAAAAGGCCGGGCGCAGTGGCTCACGTCTATAATCCCAGCACTTTGGGAGGCCGAGGTGGGTGGATCACGAGGTTAAGAGATCGAGGCCATCCTTGTCAACATGGTGAAACCCCATCTCTACTAAAAATACAAAAATTAGCTGGGCATGGTGGCGCACGCCTGTAGTCCCAGCTACTCGGGAGGCTGAGGCAGAAGAATTGCTTGAACCCACGAGGCAGAGGTTGCGGTGAGCCAAGATCACGCCATTGCACTCCAGCCTGGGTAACAAGAGTGAAATTCCATCTCAAAAAAAAAAAAACAAAGTCCGAGGGCAGAAAATGGGGAGGGAAGAAGAACCCGTGCAGAAAGAAAGGAAAGCATGATGTCTCTGAAATTGTTAGAAAGACTTCAGCTTGTGGGTGTGTCAGGGCTGCTGGGAAGCTTGTTAACAGAAAGTCTAGCTAGTTAGGGGATGGTCACATTAGCCTTCAGGTATAAAAAGAAATCGGATTTAAGTTGTATGAGGGAAGATTTTGTCTGATTCCTCTAGCACCCCCATCCTTCCTCTCCTGGAGGCTGGTGACAGAGGGAAGAAAGGCTGGGCTATGGACCAAATGTAGGCAGACAACTCATGTCTGTGCTAGTGACAAGTATGTTGGTCATAGCATGAAGGCCTGATTGGAGATGGGAAGAGGCTAGAAACTATAGTTGGAGGAGCTGACCCTAGTTCTTTACTATAGTATCATCGCTGATTTATGGATATGGCACTGCAGGACCAAACTCAAAATCAGCATCATAGAAAAATCTTTAATAGACCACAAGTGGGTACAAGGATGGGTTTGGCAAAGTTGGGAGAATGGGGCGCATGTCAGGGAGCATGTCAGTCCCTCTCCAATAAATAAGAGAAGGCTAAGGAAAGAGTCCTACCCTATGTAGACTGTGGTTTACCCCATTCTCTCCATCTCTCCATTCTCAGCCCACCATTTCTTTCTTTCTTTCTTTCTTTCTTTTTTTTTTTTTTTATAAAGATGGGGTTTCACCATATTGGTCAGGCTGGTCTTGAACTCCTGACTTCAGGTGATCCACCCGTCTTGGCCTCCAAAGTGCTTGGATTACAGGTGTGAGCCACCACGCCCGGCCTCCACCATTTCTTGAGCCTCAGGTTCCAGGGTTTACATCTGACCCTAAACTTTGGGCTTCTAAATCTGTCTGGCTGCTTTGATACTATCCTGAGGCAGAATCTAATGTGATGAGATGAACCCAGCTTCATTCCATAGGCAGGCAGGTCACTGCAGGACACAGGGATCTCTGAACTCCTGGGCTGAGGATGATTTACTCCCTGCTGAAGAATCTGCCATTCCTTCCTTTAACTGGTTCAGGAGGTCTTTGCTCTCACTGGGAGGCAAGTTACTCAGGAAGTATGGAGGGGCCAATTCCACCAGCCTAATAGAGAGATTCATAATTAGATGATCTGCATCTTCTCTCTCTCTCTCTCTTTAGAGACAGAGTCTTGATCTGTTGCGTGGGCTGGAGGTAGGTGGCATGATCATTGCTCACTGTAGCCTTAGACTCCTGAGCTCAAGTAATCCTTCTCCCTCAATCTCTCAAGTAGCTGGGACTACAGGTGCACATCACCACACCCAGCTAATCTTTTAAAAATAATTTTTGCAGAGACAGGGTCAGTATGTTACCCGGGCTGGTCTCAAACTCCAGGCCTTAAGCACTCTTCCCACCTAGGTCTCCAAAAGTGCATCTTCTCTTACAATGCAGAATCTTAAACTTACCAGCCCTTCCACAAATCCTGTCTCCTCAAGTCATGTTTTTACAAACTACTAAGATCCCTTTTTCTGTCTCTCTAACTCCCCAGCTATAATTTTGGCCCCAGGGAGAGGAATAGGCAGTGTAAGAGGTGTGTCAGAGAACTCACATCTGTGGTTGGATCTCAGAAACAATGGAAAGGCAGTTGTCTTTGGATATGGTGAAATTGTGGTAGAGCACCCATGGTGGGGGTCTGGCAGGAGCCCTGCGGCTTCGGCTTCGGTAGCAGCAGTATGAGGAGAGCTGGGCCACATGCTTATGGGTTAGGAGTAGGTAATTTCCAGTCCCGTCTGTGTCTCTGGCCACCTTATTGAAAGGCAAAAATATTGATGGAATAAATAAAAGGGAAGAGGCAGGCAGTAGAAAAAAAGAAAAGGGGGTTGAGAGAGAATTAGTAAGGATGGTAAGAGTATTAAAAGTAAAGCATTACCTCTATGTGTTATATGGTCTCTACTGTACCTCATCGCATTTTCCATAGCCCCTTGTACCCTAAATCCTGAAGGGAAAAGTCCTTTCTGGTTCTAAAGAATCTTTTGAATGGCCACATGGACACTGATTTCAAAGTAGCATACCAATATTTGTTCTCTCTGCCTTTTGCTCCTTTGATCACCCTCACCCCACCCTTTCCTCTAACCTTGAGAAAGTATCCTGACACCAGTGCTTTCTGAAGGTCTCTGCGATTCTGCTCGGAGCCAAAGGCTGGTTGGGACAAGGGAAGTTCAATTTGTTGCATGAGTTCTAGGAGCTCTCCCCGAAGTTTATGGGCTTGGCACAATGATGCCCAATTCAGACCTCGAGCCTGGCACCAAGCCTCATCTGCTCCACCTAGGAGAGGAAAGGGACCAGCTAAACTAAAGTCCTTGAGACCCCTGAAAAAACCCAACACTAGCCAAAGGGCCTCCTCTTCCTGAGCATAGAGATCTGTCAGCTGGTTGCATAACATTTCCCCTCTTTGGAAAATCTGGGATTCTATAAAAGGATGCAGAGCTCACTTTGTATAAAGGCTTCATACACCTGGATCAGAGAACTGTGGTCACCATCTGTGTGTTCCAGGGCCCGACGCAGGGCAGCTTCTTCTGCACAGAGTGGAGGACGGGTAAACCCAGGGGCAGCTGGAGGCAGAAGAGTGGAAGGTAGAATCTGCCATTTGGGAAATGGGAAGGGACAGTAGTACATGTGGAATGCTGAAAAGGCAGAAGTGTCCCTTTGGGAACTTTATTCAATAGACATAGATAACTTTTAGGTGCTATGCACTTCATTAAACATTGAGGATAAATAAATGAAAGACGGTCTCTGCCATCAAGGAGCTTCAAGTCTGGTGGAAGAGACCAACAGGTAAGCAAACTTGATGAGCATAAGTGTTTGTATACGGTACTGTGGAAACAAAGAAGAGGATATCTAATCCAGGCTTTAGGTGGTGAGGATGTGAGTGATGTAAGAGGAAAGGACGAGGACCCTTGGGCTAGAATTTGAGATGTGAATAGGAATTAGCTGAATGGAGAAGGGGGAGGGAGTATGTTTCAGACTGTGGCAATGGCATGGCATGTAAGTTAATAACCTAGCATATTTGGGGAACTACAAGCCATCTGATATGGGTGGAGGGAATGAAATGACACATGGCAGAATGGCGGGAGATAAAGCTGGAGAGGTAGGTATAGGTAAGATCATGAGAGGCTGGACTACTGAGGAAAGGAACTGTCTTTAAGCTAAAGGTAAAGAGTAACTGTTGAAGAGTTGGTTTTTGTTTTGTTTTGTTTTTTGAGACAAAGTCTCATTCTCTTGCCAAGGCTGGAGTGAAGCGGCGTGATCATGGCCCATTGCAGCCTCAACCTCCTGGGCTTAAATGATCCTCCTACCTCAGCCTCTTCAGTAGCTGGGACTACAGGCACATGCCATCACACCCGGCTAATTTTTTTGTTTTTGTAGAGACAGGGTTTTACTATGTTGCTCAGGCTGGTCTCAAACTCTTGAGCTCAAGTGATCCTCCTGTCTCAGCCTCCCAAAGTGCTGAGATTACAGGCACAAGCCATCATGCCTGGCCGAAGAAGAGTTTTTAAGTAAGAGAGTCCATGTGTCTGAAAAAGTTCACATTACTAGTTAGGAGGCTACTGAGGAAATCCAGCTGAGCAATGAGGAGGAACTACCATCGGCAGATCCTATCTACCATATTCACTGGAAGTGAATACAGAGAAGAGCAGATGAATTTAAAGATACACACACACACACACACACACACACACGCATTTAAAAGATAAAAATGAAAGAACCCGGAGAAAGACTGGTCTAGAATGATGGTAGTAGAGCAGCAGAGATGATAGTATTATCTGAAACTCAGAATCTAGAGAGAGGAAAAAATTTTGTGGTGATGGTGGTGAGGGAGTGGTTTAATAGAGTTTTGAGTTCAGTTCTGAGCTGAGGTACTGTTTTATTCTGGTAGAGATGTCCCTTAGGGGCTGGGCACAGAGGCTCAAGCCTGTAATCCCGGCACTTTGGGAGGCTGAGGTGGGTGGATCACCTGAGGTCAGGGGTTTGAGCCATGGGGTGTCAGCATGGCCAACATGGTGAAACCCCATCTCTATTAAAAATACAAAAATCAGCCAGGCTTGGTGGTGTATGCCTGTAGTCCCAGCTACTAGGGAGGCTGAGGCATGAGAATTGCTTGAATCCAGCAGACAGAGGTTGCAGTGAGCCGAGATTGCACCACTGTGCTCTAGCCTGGGCGACAAAGTGAGTTTGTCCCCCACCCCCCCAAAAAAAGAAAAAAGGCTGGGCAAGGTGGCTCACGCCTGTAATTCCAGCATTTGGGAGGCCAAGGCAGGAGGATTGCCTGAAATCAGGAGTTCGAGACCAGCCTGGTCAACATGGTGAAACCCTATCTCTAAAAAAAAAAAAAAAGAGGGAGAAGAAGAAAAAGGAAAAAAAAAAAAAGAAACGTCCATCAGGAAGGAGTTGGAGTGTGCTCTCTCTCTCCCTCTCTTCCCCTCTCCCTCTCTCCCCTTCTCGGTCTCTCTCTCTCTTTCTCTCTCTCTCTGTCTCTCAAATCCAGAATGGTAATTGGGTGAGAGATACAAGGCACAAGGTTTGGAAATTTTAAGGCTAAAGGTAGCCCTTCAAACCATGGGTGTGGATAAACTTGCTCAAAGAGTTTGGGGAATGGAAGACAAAAGAGGCAAGAATAGAACTCTGAGGACCAATTTACAGTGGATAAGCAGAGGACAAAGAGCAAAAGGAAAAGACTAAGGGGATGGCCAGAGAGGTAGGATGAAAATCATGAGGAGCAGCCTTACAGAGGCCTAGGGAGGAGGCAGTTTCAAGGTGGAGTGGTCAGCAATCTCGAGTGTCAAAAGAAGGTCATGAATAAGTGCTCAAAAGTGTCCACTGGATTAGGCACCTGGGAAGTCACACTGAGTTGAAAGCTGTTTCACTGGCATGGCTAGAGTGCAGTGCGTGAGCAATATACCAGTCAGAACAGGATAGAAATCATGCTATATAGCTGAAGGGGAGGATAGGGTTGAGGAAGAGGGGTGTGTGAGTTTTAGCAATAACAGATTAGGAGACATTTAAGCATACCAGGGGCAAGAACCAGTAGAGAAAAAAGGCTAAAGAGACAAGAGGGAGATAGGTGACTAAGCCTGGTTCTTTAGGCATTGTGAGGGGTGGCAACTGGAGCAGAGAAAAAAGGGTTAGCCTCAGGAGCACCAAAACCCAAGAGGAAGGACTGAAGTGGTTGCAAGAGCTATGGATTTACAGCAGCAATTTATACCTGTGAGCATGGCAGCCAGGGTGAGCATCTCGTCCACACAGTCAAACTCACATGAAGCCAGCAGGGCTTTGGCCAGCTCAGGGGCCAGAGGGAACTCTGACAGGATGACACCCAGATCTGACAGGTCCCCATCATCATCCAGGGCTGCCAGATAGTCTAAATCTTCCAGGGCCTGCATCAATGCTTCTGGAGCTGGTGAGGAAAAGGGGCTTACAGGATGTGAAGTTTCAGAACTGGGTGGTCAGATGGCAGTGTTTGGGCAGGAGAGGTACTCACCAGGCTGGTCCAGGAAGTGACACTCCCCTGGCTCTGCAATCTGTCTCCTTTTTAGTAGTAACACCAGGGAGCTCAGATTCTCCTCACACACCCTGGGTTGGGGCAATGGAGGAGCTTCTAGTTCTAGGAAGGACTTAGGATACAGGCAGAGGCAGGATCCTGAGGGGAAAAAGACCTGGGAAAGAAGACCACTATAGATTTCTCAGGGCTTGCATGTTGGTGACTCCTGGCTTTTTATTTCAGTGAGGGCAAAGGCTCTTACCTGGTGGGGACCCTCTTGCCCGCAGGTGTCTTGCCTCTGCCTGACACTTGCTGATTGGCCTCAACACTTGGGATTCTGCTCGGATCCTAGGATTGTAAACCTGTTGCCCATCCCCCAACCAAGGCCAAGACAGATCAGAGTAGGCCTTTTCTGTCTTTACTACCCCACCGCCATCTCTCTCCCACTCACACTTCGGAGCTCCAGTCCTGAGTCGATGACATGTCGGATGGAAGGGAGGGAGAAGGAGAAGTCAGCCAGCCAGTGAGTGACCACGATCTTTTGGGCATCCGTGTCTTCATACACAGCCTGAACGGCTTGTCCACAGTCTGGGTGAAGGGGCAGTACTCGTGGTGGAAGCCCTTGGAAAGGCAGGGACTCTATCTTCCTGGACAAGGATTCACAGCACAGGGAAATTTCCTGAGGAGAAGGGTAGGGCATTAGGGCAGTTCTCACCTTTTTGGGGTCACAGATCCCTTTGAAAAACTGTTGAAAGTTATGGCCCTTCATGCTGAGAAAATGCAAATACTCATAAAGTTGAAGGTTTTATAATTTTGGGGGTTCACTGAATCACAAATCTCTACATTAAAGGGAATAAAAAAAGTGAGTGGTAGACCTCTTTACCCTGAAATCCTCAAGTTTTTCTCTGGGACCCCAGCAGAGGGTAAATACTGCAACTCTACTATTCCTCACAGGAATTTCTCCTATTCCCATTCCCCAGGACTGGAAGATGATGAGTACTTCCTTTGCAGGTTTTTGTTTTGTTTTGTTTTGTTTTTTACCTCCTCACTGGGCAGGTACACTAGCACGTTTCCTGGAGCCTCCTTCCAGCACAACTCAAGCACTGCTTGGCAGGCAGCTTCCACCCGGTCAGAGGGGATGGTGTCCTGGTAGATGGGGGAAGGTCTCTTGCCAGGCTCTCTGGGTATATGCACAACAGGAGGATTGCTCCAGAAGTCTCGGAGCTTAGGTTCAAGGGCTGGGTCAGTAACCACAACCACTCTGAGGTCCCCTGGAAGGTTTTCCAGCCTGGCATCTCGCAGTAGCCCCTGGAGTGAATCCGATGCCACCGACCGCTCCTGAGCCTCATCTAGTACTAGCACGCCCCAGGCTCCAGTGCCCCGGGTTGAGGCCACCTCCTGCAGAAGTAGCCTGTCCCAGCAGAACCTGTTGGCATTGGTAGTGAGCAGGGGAATCAGTGTGGACACTGACCAGCTCCACAAGCTCAGGGGAACTTCTCCCCAAGGGATGTAGATTTTGATATTGAAGGTCAGAAAAAGATGCTATGATTTCCTGAGCCTGTGGACCTATATCTGTTACCTCATAACCCCACTGAGAACACTTCATTCACAAGGTATACTCCAGTTGGGGAGTGACAGTTTTCTGATGAGATTGTGGCTGAATGTCTGAGGTCCCTGGCTGGGATTCAAGAGCTTAATTTAGCCATTGCACCAAATACAATTTAGAGTGAGTTGGGGCCAGGCGTGGTGGCTCATGCCTGTAGTCCTTGCACTTTGGGAGACTGAGGTAGGCAGATCACTTAAGCCCAGGAGTGTGAGACCAGCCTGGGCAACATGGCAAAAATATAAAAATTAACCAGCCATGGAGGTGCATGCCTGTAATCTCAGTTACTTGGGAGGCTGACGTGGGAGGATCACTTGAGCTTAGGAGGTTGAGGCTGCAGTGAGTTGTGACTGCATCACTGCACTCCAGCCTGGGTGAGAGAGTGACACCCTGTCTCCAAAATAAATAAATAAAATAAAGTAAATAGAGTGAGTGGGGCTGAGGGAGGGTATGGTGAGATGTCAGAGGAATGGGCTTGTTTCTACTGAGTGAGGGAATTAGATTCGGGTAAGACCTGCAGAGGGCCCCACCTGAGCAGGGTGTTGGGCCCCGTGCAGTCTTCCTGGGGGATGCTGTATCCGACCTCATGACCCAAGGTCAGGTCCATCTCATCAGCAACCCGCAGAGCCAGGCTCCGGGCTGCAAGAGGGTAGGGCTGAGTGACAGTAACCTGTCCTTTCTGGAACCCTCTGGCCAGCGCAAACTCTGCACACCACTGAGGAATCTGGGATAGAGGTAGAGAAGGACAACCAGTGAGGAAGATGTAGGACTTCAGTCAGAAGTGCTCAGGGAACTATGGCCACTTTAATTTTTCCTTATTTGGGGAGTTCCCTGGTCTTTTACCAGCCTCCTGAGGCAGCCTAACCCATCCCATCTCTCTTTCCTCACCTTCCCCATGACCCCACACAGCCCAGTCCTCCCTTGCCCAGGGAAAGGCCAATTCCCTAGCTAGCTCCTCCCTTTGTCCACTCCCAGAATCTGCCCGCCCCCACAACCCTGCCACACCTGGGTGCTCTTGCCAGAACCAGGCTCCCCAGATACCAGCACCACTCCAGTGGGGTTACTCTCCAACTGCTCCAAGAAGGTAAAGCGAGCAGCCCAGATGGGCAAGGCTTGGCGCTGTTCCAGCAGCTCATAGTAGCGGGAAGAGAAGGGAAGCCCATCAAAGGGGTTCACAGCCAGTTCAGACTCCCCAGGACTTCGGCCATACTCTTCTGCTAGCCTGAGAGACTGAGAGGCCATGGTGGCTCTCTGGCAGGAACTGCAGAAGTCAGGGCAGCCAGTAAGGTCATATTTGGTGACTGATATCCCACCTCAGCCGTGATCCTTAACTTCTACCTTCAGGTGATCATGCTCTGGGGCCCAGCCTTCCCAGCATTTCCTGCCAGGAAACAGTGCTAGGTATTTTGATAAGGGGCTATTGAGAATTAGTCTACAGTCCCTGTAGTAAGGTAGTAGAAATCTACCTGATGCTATTACCCTGTCGGCAGGTAGTAGAAGTTACTTAGGCAGGGGTCCTCAGGGGCAGTAGAAATTATGGGAGACCTAGTAACCTATGGGAAGGTACTGAAGGAAAAAGGATAAAGAACATAGGAGGCAGGGAAAGGAACAGCAGAGTCACAGGGATCCTGGATTCAAACCTGGTTGCAGCTCTAGGACGCGTCAGGACAGCAGCCAGCTCGACCCGCGTAGCTTGTCACCACAAACCCGGACCGTGTTAAGTACAAAGGTAAATTCCAGCTCTACCCCAAGGCTTGGCTCAAACTTCATATCCTGAAACCTGCTTTTGGGGTGGGGCTATTTGCTCCACCCTAATTAGCCTAGTCAGGAACCTATGGAAAACAGGCTCCTGTCACCATACTGGGCATGTGTGAACTCTACAGATGATGTGTACTGTGCTTGTAAAAGGCATGCTGGGATTTGTAGTTTGGCAGCAGCTTCGTCCTAAACTTGGGCTGAACACCCACACTGGGTCTTCAGTTCAGTTACACTTCCTTAATTTATCACTCATCCCTTAGCATGAGGAGGTGATTTTAGACAGCTGTAGTCTGACTACCTCCCTCAAATGTACAAGGAGACTCTCACCCCCATCCTTCCCAGCCAAGGAATAAGGAACCCACTCACAGGGCTTTTGAGACCCAGAGAGACAACAGACACCTTGAATGAAAACCATGAATTTAATGTGATATTGGGGGAGCCTCATCCTTCCCTTTTTACAACCCACCCACCCATCCAGCCTGTTGTGAGTTGGGTGAGGGCTGCCCCCAGTCTCCGTCCTGCGGCTCTGGGTGCCATCCTGTTCCTTTGAGTTCAGTCAGCCTCCTGGGCTCGTCTCTCTGTGAATCTCCTGTGGGGCATAGGGAAAGACATTATTCAGGTTTTGCCATAGTTGCTCCATAACTCCATTCTCCAATTTTCCCCATCCTATTCATTGTCCTCTAATCCCCTCACCTTCTTGCATATTCATATAGTGCTTGTTTGCGCTCCTGCAGACTCTCCTGCCGGGCCCAGGAAGACTTGGCAAATGTTAGGACTGTTGGCTGAGGGGTCACCAGGACAGAGCTGGGGAACTGAGGTGATCACAATGTCAGAGGGCTTGCGGAGTCATCATCATTAAACATGCATCAAATGCCTACTTTGCAAGAGAGGCATTATGCTAGAGTCTCAGGATCAAAAATGAAAAATCAGGGATAAGGGAGTAGGTAGCCTGCCCCCAACTCACCCCAGGTCTTGGAGCTGACCATTTCCTAGCTCTCACCTTGGAGGCAGAGGCTGTGGGTAGGGACTGAGTTCCCTGGGTGATGTCTTCAGGCATGAAAGCTACGGCTCCCTCAAGCAGATTAGTGATAGTCAAGTCTACACAGCCAGTCTTGGCTGGGAAGAAAAGAGAAGGGAGTTTACTCCCTGTTCACTTTCTTCCTTCACAACCCACTTTTCCTCCCTGTGCCCATCTCCCTGTGTAGAGCCACCCTTTCCCATACCCAAGTCTCTCTGGATGACACCCAATGGCACATGGGGCAAAACTTCTTTGACTCTCTGAGCCAGAGTTGCCAGCTGCATATCAGGAGAAGGACCAGGGGAGGGAGGGAAAGAAGACTGGGCTGTAGAAAAAGAAAAAAAAGAAAAGAAATTTTGTTAAGTAGAGAACTCGGAGAAGGAGAGGCTAACTAGCACAGGAGTAGGGGAGGAATCACAGTAGGCTGAAAAAAAAAACCAAAACAAAACAAAAGGTATATGTATAGAGACCACACACCCGACTGGGGGCGCAATCTGGGGTGTCTTTGTCGCTTCATGTGCTCTGCTTTGTCTGCTGGAGTGAGCCGTGTCCCTGTCTGGCCCAATTCCTTGGCCACCAGCTAGGGAGAATTGGAAAATTGGAAGTGTCAAGATCTCAAGCTTTCCTCCCCCTTCTCCTAAGCAGGGACCACACCTCCACCCTGCCTGTATATCCAACCACCTGTTGTACACGGAGTGCAAACTCCTCATTCCCTTCCCCTAGTTGGCGATGAACAGGACGAAGCCATCTGCAAAAAACAATCCAGGGCTATGTTGCGGGCACCCAGGGTAAAGGCTGTCACTGCTCCCCACTTTGGTACCTCTTTGCATAGTGAGGGTGGGAAAATAGTATATACTTTGTGTTGCCTCTGTGGTAGAACCTTGATATTAAAAGATCTACAAATGGACAGGGCAGAGGCCACTAATTCCTTGATCTTGAGATGAGCCTCTCCCCAGTGACCAAAATGTGAGGGCAGTTAATACCTTACTTGATACACCGTGAAAGGGACGAAAAGTGACCACAGCAGTTCTGAGACCCAGGAGGCATCTGACACCGTCTGAGGGGAGGGCATGAAGTGAGGCCTAAGCCAGGGCCTGGGATGGGAAACTTCCCCTCCAAGCCCCAGAAATTCCCTGTTCAACACACACTCACCACAGAGACCAGGGGTCTCTGAACTTGCAGGGTAAGAGGTTGTACCACATCCTGGATGGAAAATGGCCAGGAACTAGAAGAGGAAGGAGAAAGTAGGATGGGAATCCAGCCAGCCTAGTCAGTAGCTCATACTTGCCTTAAAACAGGCAACTGTCAAACTCTACAAGTAGATAATTGAAGAATGAAGGGATTCAGGAGAAAGAAAAGTAGACAGAAAAGAAATGAACTAGAGACGTTGGGGGCTAAGGGCTGAAGAAGGTTGTAAAAACTCAAGGGCCCACAAGCTTGACCACTCGATACCTGTGCTAAACCCACCTGAAACGCAGGAGCCCCTCCCGGCCATTGGTGGCCTCTTCCTCAGGGAATAGCAGCAGAGGGGTGGGGGGAAGCCTCGTGGAAGCACAGAATCTCTTGAGTGACTCCACCAACTCCCCCCGCCCATCCGTCTCCATGAAGCCCCGAGACCAGCACACAAAGCTGGGGGGACTATTGAGTAGAGGCTGGGAACCAGGAGAAGAGAAAGCAAGATGAAAAAAAATTGAGGAAAATGAGAAAAACTGACATGTGGGGTGGAGGATCAGGGTTAGGGGTAAGGGTCAATATCCTCCATGGGGAACGCGAATGGGGACTGCGGGCCTTCAGCTGGGCCCCAGGGAACCGCCCCGTGGCGCTCTCGGCCTCGCTCTCACTCACGGTGCTACAGGTGGTGAGCAGATTGACTATGTTGTGGTCGAAGGGTGTCACGTGGTTGGAAATGAGAACCCTGACGCTGTGATCCCGGAGTCCAGAGTCCTCCTGCCGGGCCACGAGCCCTAGCAGCGCACACATGGTCCGCACTACGAACCTGGGGACACAGGAGGTGGTGATTGTGTGTCTTCGGGCCAGGCCCAGCCCTGACACTACCCAAACGCCTGCGTCGGAACCTGCGAAGGACGCTGTCTGGCAGAGCGCAGCTGACCAGGAAGACGTGGATCCCGAGAAAGAGGCGCAGGACGAGGAGGCAGAACCCGACCGGCGCGTAGAGCAGCAGCGCGAGCAGCAGAAAGCCGTCACCCGGGAGCCTGGGGGCGAGAGGCGAAGTGGTCGGGCACCGAAGGCCAAGAGGACGCGAGGATCGGCCTCTTCCCGCCGGGGCTCTTACCGGTGAGAATCAAAGAGCCTCTCCGGCCCCGGCGCTGAGGGAAGCTCCATAACTGCAGCTTCAGGAGCGCCCGGCCGTCGCTGCCGCCATCTTCGCGCCCGGCCGCGGGGGCTCCTGGGAAGGCGGAGTCTTTGGGCATCAGCCCGGGGTGACTGGACCTGAAGTCCTGAGGCGCCCCGGAAGGGCTAGCAGTCCCAGCATGCCCCGCGGCCCCTTGGGCCGTCTCACAACTCGGGTCTCGCGGAGACCACAATTCCCGGCATTCGCGGGATGGGGAGGAGGCGGCCTCCCGGAATCCTGGTTCCGGCGTGCACTTCTGGAGGACTTCAAGTACCAGCGTGCCCCGCGTCCTACTGTCCGCTTGCTCGCGTCCTGGGTGCCGCCTCTGAGTAGGGCGGGCGAGGAGGCAGCCGAGGCGGAGCTGATGGCTGCGCTGAGGGCGGGGCGGGGTGCAGGCTGGATCCTCCGGGCATGGCGGGCTTTGGGGGGTATTCGCTGGGGGAAGAGACCCCTGTTGACCCCTGACCTCCGGGCTCTGCTGACGTCAGGAACTTCTGACCCCCGGGCCCGAGTGACTTATGGGACCCCCAGTCTCCGGGCCCGGTTGTCTGTTGGGGTCCCTGAACCCCGAGTATGTCTGACGTCTGAGACCCCGGATTCCCAGGAACAACTGACTGCGGGGACCCCAGATACCAGGACCCAGGAGGCCTCTGGGAACTCTGGAACCCGTTCGCGCGCGTGGCTGGCGGTGGCGCTGGGCGCTGGTGGGGCAGTGCTGTTGTTGTTGTGGGGCGGGGGTCGGGGTCCTCCGGCCGTCCTCGCCGATGTCCCTGGCCCGCCGCCTCCCACTTCTCCCCGGAGTCAGTACAACTTCATCGCAGATGTGGTGGAGAAGACAGCACCTGCCGTTGTCTATATCGAGATCCTGGACCGGTAAGGTAGGGGTAGACCCGGAGGCACTGAAGCCACGGGCCGGAGGGCGGGCGGGTAGGAGGGGTCAGAGCCTCCTCTTATCCGTGCTTTCCCTCCATTCCAGGCACCCTTTCTCGGGCCGCGAAATCCCTATCTCGAACGGTTCAGGATTCGTGGTGGCTGCCGATGGGCTCATTGTCACCAACGCCCATGTGGTGGCTGATCGGCGCAAAGTCCGTGTGAGACTGCTTAGCGGCGACACGTATGAGGCCATCGTCACAGCCGTGGATCCCGTGGCAGACATCGCAACGCTGAGGATTCAGACTAAGGTAGGGGCTGGGGTAGGCCAGTTCTGGTTGGAGCCCCTTATTTGCTCCCATCTCCATATGATAGATCTCTTATACCCATTCTCCCTTAGGATCCTCTCCCCACGTTGCCTCTGGGATGCTCATCTGAGGTCCGGCAAGGGGAGTTTGTTGTTGCCATGGGAAGTCCCTTTGCACTGCAGAACACGATCACATCCGGCATTGTTAGCTCTGCTCAGCGTCCAGCCAGAGACCTGGGACTCCCCCAAACCAATGTGGAATACATTCAGACTGATGCAGCTATTGATGTGCGTCCTGATAGGAAAGAAATGACAAATCATGGGGGAGGGGGAAGAGGCTTTGTGGTACAAGCACCAACTGATATATGTTGGATGACACTATATACAGACCTTAGGCTGCAAAAATGTGGCCACTCATTCATAGGCTGAGAAAGAAGAGAATTTGGAGAAAGCAACTACATCCTGGTATGCCCCCAGACTTAGAATTCCCAGATCTCTTTCATGTTTTCTCCTTGTTCTGCAGTTTGGAAACTCTGGAGGTCCCCTGGTTAACCTGGTGAGTGGGACATCCTTCCTTCCAAGAATCCCTGCCCCAGGTCAGTGTGGGAAGGGTAGTTTTTCCCTAATTCAAAGATGTTTGGTCAGGTGTCTGAGCAGTTCTTTATAGGCTATCTCTCAACATCCAACCAGATTTCCCCAACACTTGATGCTACTTTTGTTCAGGTGCCCCCATCCCCTACTATCTGTTTGGGCTAGGGAACAGGGGGCTGTGTCCCTGCAGGATGGAGAAGTGATTGGAGTGAACACCATGAAGGTCACAGCTGGAATCTCCTTTGCTATCCCTTCTGATCGCCTTCGAGAATTTCTGCATCGTGGGGAACAGGAAAGTGAGCCTGGCTTATGGGGAAATGGGTTCCTTTAAAATGGTGGGTGGGAAATAGGGGAGGGGCATTCATTGGGACTTGCTGGAGGGTGGTCTATTGAGAGAGGAGGGTAGGGGAAGGAAGGATGTAGCTGGGTGGGACTCATTTGTCCCTCTGTCACAGATTCCTCGTGTGGAATCAATGGGTCCCGACACTGCTACATTGGGGTGATGATGCTGACCCTGACTCCCAGGTATGAGCTTTAGGGATAGTGACATGTAATGTAACCAGTATAATCAGAGGTGGGCCACTGGCACCTCTGTTGAGCTTTGCTCTCATTTCTGTCATTATCTAAAATGAGCTGCATCCCACTTGGAACAATCACAGGAGCTGTCCCCCTTCATCATCTTGACTTTCTTATCCCACTTCACTTTGCACACCTGTCACCAGATTGATTTCATCCTGTTACTGCTTTGATTTCAAGCCTTCAATCCATTAACTTGGCATTTAAGGGCCATTTTCCATCTGTCTGTAAATCAACTTTCTAGACCTGGCTGTTATACCTTCTTATATGAATACTCAGCCAACTTGATTTCCTACTCGTTTTATTGATGCTGTTCTTGTTTTATATGGTTAATATCACACTCATTATTTTAGGCTCAGTTTCTTTCTCCTTAAAGCTTCTCTTAGCATTCTAGAATGACATTAGTGCTATTGATTTAACACTGTTTGTCATTTGGTGCCCTCATGTGGTGTACATCTTTTATGTACATGTTGCTCTTAACTGCTAGAAGACAGAAAGTGAGTGGCCATTGTATTTTGTAGTACCTAGCGCATGTCCTGTCCATACATTTGTCAATGTGTTGATGAGAGACTTGAGGTGAACTCAGGAAGGGGAGAATGCCTAGGTTTGGCTAATAGGGTGATCTATGTACTTTCAGCATCCTTGCTGAACTACAGCTTCGCGATCCAAGGTTTCCCGATGTTCGGTATGGTGTACTCATCCATAAAGTCATCCTGGGCTCCCCTGCACACCGGTGAGGGAGAGGCTTCAGTGTGAGATGGGGATGGGTGAGGTGTGCATGTGTCCTTGAACTGGGCTTTCTATTCCTTCCTTTCTCTCTGTCCGTTTTTCTCTGTAGGGCTGGCCTGCGGCCTGGTGATGTGATTTTGGCCATTGGGGACAAGGTGGCACGTAGTGCTGAAGATATTTATGAAGCTGTTAGAACCCAACCCAAGATGGCATTGCGGATCCGGCGGGGACGAGAAACACTGACCTTATATGTGACCCCTGAGATCACAGAATGAACAGATCAGCAAGAGTATGAGGCTCCTACTCTGATTTCTTCCTGCCTTCCTGGCTGAGGCTCTGAGGGCACCGGGACAGAGGGTTAAATGAACCAGTGGGGGCAGGTCCCTCTAACCACCAGCACTGATTCCTGGGCTCTGAAGAATCACAGAAACACTTTTTATATAAAATAAAATTATACCTAGCAACATATTATAGTCAAAAATCAGGTGGGAGGGCTGGATCTTTTCCCCCACCAAAAGGCTAGAGGTAAAGCTGTATCCCCCTAAACTTAGGGGAGATACTGGAGCTGACCATCCTGACCTTCCTGTTCAAGACAATGAGCTGTTGCCATCTTTTGTTGTGGGCAGTTAGTCAGGTGTTGCTCTTTCTGGTGTGCTGTGCTCTGCTCTGCTCGGTGCTGGGCCCGGGAGCAAAGATTCCCCATGCTTGGCCACAGATACTGACAGCTGGCCTCTGAAGGAGGGTGATCACTTCTGCTTGACAGTTCCACATCCATAGTGCATGATCCAATGAGTGCGGTTGCTGACATGGGTTCCTTGGTAAGCTCCTGAGGTAATGGCAGCCTCAGACCCCTGCCATTAAGGGCCAGTGGTGGTTTGCAGAGGGTGGTAGCACTTAGATAATCTGGTTGCTGGTCTGGCCAGGGTAGCGCTCAAACCTCCTGTTGGCCTCTTCACTGAAGGCATCACCTGCAGAGTGGACAGGCAATTTGGGAGGTGCCCTGCACAGAGGGAGGCAGAGAGACCCACTGTGGGGAAGGGTGGGTAGAAGTAGAG
Organism: Cacajao melanocephalus; assembly: GCA_963573385.1. Lineage (NCBI taxonomy): Eukaryota > Metazoa > Chordata > Mammalia > Primates > Pitheciidae > Cacajao > Cacajao melanocephalus. Next base: position 116,513 of record CAUYLG010032663.1, on the reverse strand, counting down.
TGACTGAGAGCTCCAGAGGAGGGTGGAAAGATACAGAAACAAGTTACGGAAAAAGAGAAGGAACGTTTTTCCCTCCCATCCCCTAATCTTCCTGGGTTGCTCTTCCCATCAAATACCGATGTGGCAGTTGTGCACCCAGATGCGATGTCCGTCATATTTGCAGTTACATTTCATTGCATTGTTGGTAAAGTCACTCTCTGCTACTTCAAAATTTGGGTTGATGACTACCTGTGAGCGAGAGAAAGGTTACTTAACCCAGTGACAATCCTCAAATCCAAAAGTGTCTTTAACACTTCTTCCACTCATCCATCTGGAAGCCCTAGACTCCAGGTACCTGGAGAATGTAGTTTCCTGGCTTCACATCTGTGATGTCAATCCATTGACAGTCAATGTCATGCCGGTAGAGATCCCAGCAACCCACGGTGATGCCTTGCTCTCCAAAGTTGGCACACTCATACCTCTTGGAGACATCTGGGGGGATTAGCATGTGTCAGTCTAAGGAAAGGCTATGCGATGGACACCATGTAGTCTACTTCAGGCCCCTACTCACCCTCCTGACACTCAGTGTCTTCCAGGCAGAAACTGGCTTTGTGGCCCTCAGCCACTTTGGTGCCATTTGGGGTGAGGATATCGTAGTGAGTGAAGATGTCCATGCTGTGGTAATGCCTGTGGGGACAAGGGAACTTCTGTTTCCTTCTCTGCCCCCAGAAGGTTTGTACCATCCCCCGTGGCCTTGCCCTTCTATTTGACTCCCTACCCTCTCACCCATGGCACTCGTGCCACACCCAGGAGTGGCGCCCAGCCTTGGGCCTAAAGTCAGCTCTTCCCAGGTTGTGGATCTGGGAGGAGAATCGGAGTAGACGCCGGTGACCATAGGGCCAGTTGGCTGAGCGGGCTGAGCTGGCCAGGCAGTTCTCTTCTGCAGCACAGTACAACATATGCAGGGGCCGGTCTTCAATATAGGCGGTCTCCTGCACCAGTGCTGAGTGCAGCAGCAGATCTGATGCAGCTGCACCAAGAAAGGAAGGGGGTGTTAGAAGTCACTGCTGACTTCACAGAGTGGGGTGCTTCCATCCCTCCCTAGCGTGTGAGACTGGTTTTCTATGGGAAAGGAGTGCCTCTCCAGATTACAGCCCTTTCTTTCCCTGCAAAGGGGTGGCACAGGGCCTCCCTTCCCTGGCTTGCATCATCCCCTCCTTCACTCACTCTCAGAACAAATGACTCCAGCAGTGAAGCGGGTCCCTGTCCTCTTGCAGGTGAGGTGGGTGCCATGATGGGCACACTGGTCCAGGGACAGCTCAGTCCCTGTGCAGCGTACTCCACTCATCACCACTTCTGTTATATTCCCAGAGTCCCAGTACCAGGTCTCCTGGGGACATATGCAGATGTTTCTATAAGGCCCAAGATCCAGCATCTTGGGCCAAGGGACTTCTTCCTCAGTCCTCAGCCCAAAACACAGGCTTTGAGACAACAGCCTTGGCTCCCCTCTCCTTCCCACTCACCTGCAGACCGTGGTTGGCGTAGCCCAGACCCAGTTGCCTACAGGCCACCATGGCCTCCAGGGTCCCCCAGTCATCCCCACAGATGAGGCCCCAGCGAAGGGACCCAGGTCCCCCTATTTGCACCTCGACTCGCCCCTCATGTTGGCTGCGGCCCCCACTGAGTCGGATCTGTAGTGACACAGAATGGAAGCGCTGGAGGAAGCTTTGGGGTGAGGTGGTGGGAGTCGGTAGCATAGATGTGGCTGAAGCATGACTTAGAGGTGCATAATGGACTAGCAAGTGATGGGTCAGGTGGGAGCTGCAGGATGGCAGGGGCCTGGGGCAATGGGCTGGGGGCCATCAGACTGCAGATTGGAGGCCAGGACTGGATAGGATTAAAGAGACACCTCAGTCAAGGTGGAGAGTATGACTGACCTTGGTCTCCACCCCAGTGTAAGGTAGGTTGCACCGGACTCCGGCATCCTGGCTATGTGAACAATCCTCAGCTGTGATGTTCTTGTAGGGGCACTTCCAGAGGGAGACCTCCTGTCCAGAGCAGCGCACTTCACTCAGGTGGATAGCACCCATGCCTAGGGCCAGATGGCAAAGATCAGGAAGTTGTAACTAAGCATATATGTCTGCCCAGGGGACACCTAACCTTCCCAAGGAATGTGCCCCCCAGGGGCATGTACCTTCTTCCCTCTCCTCCCACCTCCATGCTGCCTCACCCTGCCCCATGCGAGCACCACTCAGAGCTTCTCGAGCACTCCCGAAGCCCAGCTCCCGACAAACCACGCTGGCTGCATGTAGGTCCCACTTGCGGTCACAGACTGTGCCCCATGTGCTGGCCTTTAGGACTTCCACCCGGCCCTCTCCAGGGTGGGCCCCGCCTTTTAGGCGGACACGGCCCTATAGAAGAGAGAAGTGCCCAACAGAGGTGAATAGCAACATCTGCATGGAGAGGGCTAAGCAGACTTGGGAGATGAGTGAGACTTTGGTGGGAGGGAGTGGGTGGTATCAGGTCTGTGGCCCACCCCCTGGAAGGCTCCTCTCTGTCTTCAAAGGTCAGGGCTGTGCTTAGTCAGGGGTTGCCAGGCTAGGGGTTCTCCACCTGGGGTGGGAAAGGTCATAGTCACTGTCTCACACACCTCCCCCTGAGGCTTCGACTGTTGTTGCTTCTTCTGGCCACTGGACGCTGCGTAGAGAGGGCCTGGCACACAGCTCACGACCGCAGGGGCCCCCCCAGGGCACCTGGCTGTGTCATTGGCACGATAGAACTCCAGGGAACAGAGGGAGAGGTGGGCCTCCGTGCCCACGCACGCCACCCCATGCAGACCAAAGGAGTGTTGCTGCCGCTGGGCCAGCAGCCTAGGAGGACAGGAGTGAGTTGCAGTAGGGTAAAACAATGCTCCTGCCTCTTGGCCCCACAACCCTCCTCCCACTTCACACCTCTACCATGCCCCCAACCCTTTTGTGACCATTTATCCCCTCTTCTTCCCTCTTCTGTGTTTCCCTCGGCAGAGACAAACGGATTGCTGAGTTTCCAGGCTGAGGGAGCCTCAACTACCCAGACGGGAGCATCCTTGGGGACCTCCTGCAGCAGAACAACCCTAAGGGAAGGATGGCTAGTCTTGACTTGGTTTCAGGCTGCTGGCCCTAAAGGAGGCTGAGGCTTCAGGGAATGGGAAACCAGGACTTTCCAGTTGGAAGAAACGGTCAGGAGGGAGTGGCTAACACAAACAGGAACCCTGAAAAGCGAAGGCAAGCAAGTCCTTCTGTGATGCTGAGACTGGAATAACACGGTGAGTCAGGATGCAAAGGACTGAGGAAGTCTCTCATCTATGTGGCTCTGCAGAAGTCAGAGACTCTGCAGGACAGATTGGAGGGGCAGGCACAGCAAGGACAGACCAGCAGGTAGACACAGGAAAACTGGGACTGGCATATGCAAGAATGAAGATGCATAGATGCAGGACAGATCAAAGTTTGAGGGAATACATGACCAGAGAAAGAAGGTGGATGTGACCAACAAAATGGCAAAGACATCTCAGGACCCAAGCTGTGTAAATCTTTAAAAAGTTTGTCCATGCTTCTGCAATTTCAACATAACAGTGTCCTAAAGCCATCTGAATAGGATAATGGGACTGAACTACAGATGCTAAAGCTTGGAAATGCTGGCGAGATATTTGAGAGAATGGAGGGACTTGTTGATCGACACCAGTGGAATGAGAAACTGCAGTGAGGCACGTGCAGGAGAGAAGTACACTCTGCCTAGAACAGCTGGGTCAAGCCCGCAGATGAAGGGAAGATGTGCTCTGGCGTTGGTGGAATTGGCCTGTGAGGCTGATGTGGTCATGCAGTATCGCAGTACTGTGCCCTATCACTTGATGTCAGAGGAAGGACGGAATATGATGACTTGAAGCCATTGGCTAGGAAGACACAGAAGAAGGAAATGTTTATAAAAAAAACAAAGGAAGCCTGGAGAGTTTACAGAATACCTTTGGAAGCTCAGGATAAATGGATCCTGAAGATCTAAGAGATCAGACATTCTCACAGAGTCCTGTTTGGCTGAAAGTGAAAGTCAACAAGGCCATCACAGGAAGAAGACATCTATCTTCTAAACATCTTCATGCCCTTTGTCTACAATGAACAAAATAAAAATGGCAGTGTGTACTTTAATGTGGGGGTCGGGGAAGGCTGGAGTATGGCCATGTTGGGCAAAGATGATCCTAAGCTAGAAGGGCACTACAAGAACATCCCCAAATTCTTGAGATCCTTTGAAACCACCAGGGCGAGAAGCTGGGGAATGACGGCTGTCAGGGGACCACTGGGTGAGACTAGAACTTGTTGAGGACAGGAGGGGAGAGAGGGATGAATTCTCGATATGTCAGTCCCTGTTGAAGTTATCATGGAGATTTTTAATGTGCAAACTGCCTTTTGAAGACAAGTTAGATGTAATCACAGGGGTTGGAAGCTTCCCACTTCTGAAGGAGCCCAGGAGCAAAATGAGGGAACTGGGAGTCTAACTGTGGAAAATGAGTCAGGGAGGCAGGGGCTGTCAATCTGACTGCATTCCTGGTAAAGGCTCCAACGGGGACCCTGAGTTTCACTCCATCTTGGGTAAGCTGGTGGCCCTTATTTTTGACAATTAATCAAATAAAATATTTGATTTGGGAACACTGATCCTTTAGGCAAATGTAACCTCTTACAGGAGAGGCAAGTATGGCATCTGAAGGAGAAAAGTGGCAGGCTGCCTCCTGAAACTCACCAGGGGAAGATAAGTAAGCATGTGGAATGAGGTAGTCAGTGAGTGAAAAACGATAAACCCTAGGACAAGCATCACTCCCCAGAGACCAAGGTAAGGGCCAGTCTTACGGAATACTTTGGTAAATGCCCTGGAAGGTGATTTCTAAGACCTGCTGCTGCTCCTCCTCTTGGTCAGCTCTTTCAGCTGCCCGGGCCTCCTGGACCCCTCCCTCCCTGACCACAGCTCGGTAACTCCATGCTCTCCTTCCCACCCAACCTGAATTTTATTTACCTTTTGCTTGGCCCCCTGCCCACTCGGAGTTTGGGTTTGACTTTAAGCTTGGTGACTGGTCTGCAAAAAGGAGAAGGAAGTTGGTGGAGGTAGAGGTTATGTATGTGGCCCGGGAAAGGTAGAGGGTTATTTTTCTGTTTCTGGGAAGGACCCTTGATGCGCAGCATGGGGATGGGAAAAGTGAGGGACGGCCAGATTTTCCACATCCACTGTCTGCTGAACACCATCGAACTGCATCTCAGGAACTCATGCTGCTCTCTGGATTCAGCAACAGTGATGGGAAATCTAGTGATATCAATCCAGGTGGGGGAGTAGGGAAGGGGAGGAGGGAAGAGGAAAGGTGAAGGGGGAGAGAATGGGAATGTGGGTGAACTAAGGGAGGTGATGGGGGGCAGGAAGGAGGAAGAACGAAGGTGGCTGAGGCTGAAGTTCAAGCTATTTGGGGAACATGTAAAGATGGGAGGCTTCTCAGCCGCTCCTACATTACTTCTGCCTTGTGCTCCCTAAGATCAAAGGTTGCCCATCCCCATGCCTGCTTCCTTCACCTCCCCGCAGGAACAGCCATTTTCCTCACATCCCTAATCCCATCAGTTTGGGTTCTGGGATGGACATGGATAGGCTGCTATCCATCCATCCACCTCCTGGGGCTGTAGGGCGAGCAGGAGGTCCCGGGGCTCTTGCCCCATTACCTTCCAAGGGGCTTGGGGCGTCGGGCCGAGGCTTTGGCCGCTCGCTTCCTCAACTTTCTGTGAGGATAAGACAACAGTAGTCAGGGTCAGTGTAGAACTGAGTGGAAAAGCCTGGTGCAACTAGGACCGGGAACAAGATTTCTCTTCTAGCGGCCAGAAGGCTTCCTGGTGGCAGGACATCATAGCATCAGACACTCCTGAGACCCGAGCTTTCACAGCTGCTTGGCCTCATCAGCACATGAGCTGGTGGTTGAGCAGAAGTGAAGGCCGTGGACTCAGGACGGTGTCTCTATGCCAGCACCCTCAGAAATGAGCTAGAGCAGATGGCGAGAAAGGATTCCTGGGTCCAGATGTTAATGCTAAACCTCAGTGGAGGGCTAAGGGGAACATTGTTAGGATTGCCAGACTGACCAGGCTAGGAGGGAGAACTAGCCTGAGTCAGGCCTAGGGAGGCTACTGTGTCTTTTTTTCTAGATGTTCTGTTTGAGAAATACTTCTGGCATTGTCCAGGCCTGACGCTGCTGGACCAGGACAAGAACCAAGGCTGAATATCCAAGGGTGTTAACTTGGTTTGACTGGGGAGCACCAGCCATTTAATATTATGAAATTCATACTTAGTATACTCATAATCTTGTATAGTTCATTGCCTTCTTGATGTTCCTAGGTAGAGTTCTGAAAGTCATCTAAAATGTCATGTAGGTCCAAAAAAAATACAGATAATTATCTCAGCAAAATCCACTCCAGAAACCTAGGGGTCCATCCTGACTTCTCCCTTTCTTGGATTCCAAAGTCAATCAGTAACCAAGTCCTGTCAATTTTACTTCCTAAATATCTCTCCAATTTGTTCACTCTTGCTCTTCTCCCGACCATTCTCAGAAATAAGAGTCAAAGGCTGGGCGCAGTGGCTCATGGCTGTAGTCCCAGAATTTGGGGAGGCCGAGGTGGGCCGATCACTTGAGGTCGGGAGTTTAAGACAAGACTAGACAACATGGAGAAACCCCGTCTCTACTAAAAATACAAAACATTAGCAAATTAGCTGGGTGTAGTGGCACGTGCCTGTAATCCCAGCTACTCGGGAGACTGAGGCAGGAGAATTGCTTGAACCGGGGAGGTGGAGGTTGCGGTGATCCAAGATCGCACCACTACACTCCAGCCTGGGCGACAGAGCAAGTTTCTGTCTCAAAAAAAAGAAATAGATTCAAAATGATCTTTTAAAGTTACAAACCTGATTATGCCATCTCAGAGCCCTCCCTATTAAAACACTTCAATGGCCAGGCACAGTGGCTCATGCCTGTAATCTCAGCACTTTGAGAGGTCGAGGTGGGTGGATCATTTGAAGTCAGGAGCTCAAGACCAGCGTGGCCAACATGGTGAAAACCCTTCTCTACTGAAAATACAAAATGTAGCTGGGTGTGGTGGTGGGTACCTGTGGTCCCAGCCACTTGGGAGGCTGAGGCAGAAGAATCACTTGAACCTGAGGAGGCAGAGGTTGCAGTGAGCAGAGATCGTGCCACTGCACTCCAGCCTGGGCAACAGGGCCAGACTCCCTCTCAAAAAACAAAACAAACAAAAAAACAAACAAAAAACAAAAAACCAAACCAAACCAAACTTAAATGGCTTCCCAATCCTTTTAGCATAAGGACCCGGGTCCTTATGATGGCCTATAATTTGCAGCCTAATTACCTCTCATGTCATTTATTCACCTTTGTATTCTCAGCACCTTGCTCAGTGCTTGGCAAATAGGAGTTGAATAAACATCTGCCAAACTGAAAGGAACTAGAAGAGTGACTTCTTAAATAGCACTGAAGCTCCTAGAGCCTCAATTTCAACTGTAAAAGAGCAGTAAATAGTCCAATTATCTGTGCATTCTTTTTTTTTTTTAATTTGAAAGATGGAACGCTTCACGAATTTGCATGTCATCCTTGCGCAGGGGCCATGCTAATCTTCTCTGTATTGTTCCAATTTTAGTATGCATGCTGCCGAAGCAAGCACTCTGTACATTCTTTTCTTGTTCTAAAGTTCTACAACTTTTACATGTTGCAGGGTAGAACTACCAAAATAAATTGAAAAATGATTTATACAGCAGGTTTTGATTTTCCCATTTCCTAAATCTTATTGACTTCCTCTAAAAGCCAGATTTTTTTTTTCCCTAGGGAGGGGAGAGTCGTTTACAACTATCTTGCCTATCTTTCGTAATTGTATCACCTGTGAGAAGGCTCCCTCTGCTGGGCCTGATCTGTCATATTCCCATCACAGAATCTCCCAGGGCTCCCGCACTCTCTTTCCCCATGAAGAATGGCCTCTGTGTTTTAGTGTATCTCTTTCCCTAGCCTTCCTATCCCAGACTAAGTATGAGATTCCGATATGTCCGACAAATATTCCTGATCTCTAAAAACTATTTTGGCTTTGCATACCTGGGGACAATTCCTGCATCTCAAACTTTCCAAGGGATGGCCCATCTCTAAAGCTAGTTCATGTTAACCTGAAGCCCCGAGATGGCTGCTGGTACCATCCTTCTTTCAGGAGGCATCGGAATCATTTTAGGTGTCTCTTCTCTCATGCTCTGTGTTCTATCAGTCATCCTACATCTATTCATTTTCCTCCATCTTTGTTGTTACCCTCCTGATAAGCTTCAGTTTTAGAAAAATCTCCTAACTGGTCTTACTGCATCAAGACCCGCCTCTCCTCATCCATTACTATCAGGCAAACTTTCAAAACACTGGCTTTATTCTTGTCCCATACAAATACCTTTATTTGTGATTGTTCTATAAGGCAAATGTCAAACTCTCCAATTTGGCACCTAAAGCAGTCCATTTTCTGGCCTCCCTTTATCCAGATCTTCCACTATTTCTCAGTTTAAACCTACTCTTGCTAACTTACTGTCTTCCAAATATACACCATTCATTATTATCTTTGTTGGGGCCAACAGTGTCTTCCCTGTTGCTAAATCGAGCATTTGTTTCTCAGTCCTCATGTTTTTAGGTCTGAGCGGCACTGACTCAGCTGGTCACTCTCTCCTCTTTGAAGCACTTTACTTGGCTCCCAGGCCACCACACTCCCCTGGTTTTCTTTCTACCTCACCTCACTGTTTGCATTTCATCTTACCTTCCGACTTTTAACTATTTAATCTCCCCAAGGTTTAGTCTCTGGGCCACTCTCTCTCTGTCTTTTAAATTTACACTCACTCCTTGGTGATGTTGTCCAGTTTCAGGACTTTATATGTTTTACTCGAACTCCAGAGTCCTATATTAAATTGGCTAACTTAGCCTCACCATTTCAATGTGTTAAAGAATCTCAGATTTAACCGGTCTAAAACCAAGTTTCTTTTCTCCACCCCAAGCTAGTCTCCCCACAAAACATGTGCCATCCATTGTCTTTCTTATCAGGTGAGGCCAATTCCGTATTTGGCTGAGGCCAAAAACCTGGAAAGAGCCTTAATTTCTCTCTCTCACACCACACTGAATCCATCAGCAAATCCTATTGCTCTGCCTTCAACTATCTGCAAAACTTGATCATTTTCACCACTTTCACTAGTCACCATCACCTTTCACTTTCTTTACGTGGCTTTCAGAAGACAACACCCCCCTAACTAGCCACCTGCTTTCCTGCCTCTACTGCATCCTTCACAGTCTGTTCCTGATAAAGCAGTGAAAGTAGTACTTAAAAAAACAGGGAGCCTGATGTCGCATCTCCGCTCCAAACCCTCCAGTGGTTCCTTATCTCCCACAGAACGAAAGCCAGCCTCTCCCAGATGGCCCGCAGGATCTGGCTCCCCATTCTTTTCGGATCACCACCTACGCTGCATCTCCTACCATTTTCTTCTTTTTCACTCAGCTCCAGCCACAGTGGCCTCCAAGAGAAAGACAAGAATGCCTTCTCCCCTCATCCATGACACACACACACACACTCTCACACATATACCCGAGAATAGTTTTATTTTTGATCCCTCTTCCTGGAAATGGTTATCTAGAGGTCTGCATAGCTTGTGCCCTCACCTCCTTTAAATCTTTTCTCAAATGATGCCTGCTCCAAGAGGCCTTCCTTGACCACTTATTTATTTACTTAATTTATTGTTTCAGACAGGGTCCTGCTCTGCTGCCCAGGGTGCAGTGTAATGGCATGATCATGGCTCTCTGCAGCCTTGACCTCCTGGGCTCAAGCAATTCTCCCTTATAGCTGGGACCACAGGCATGCACCACCATGCTTGGCTAATTTTATTTTTTAAAAATTGTCTGTAGAGATAGGGTCTCACTATGTTGCCCAGGCTGGTCTTGAATTCCTGGGCTCAAATAATCCTTCCACCTTGGCCTCCCAGAGTGCTGGGATTTCAGGCATGAGCCATGGCTAGCGACTACAATAGTACCTGGCACACGGTAAGATCTCAGTAAATAAATATTGGATGAATGGATCTCTACACCTCTGTTCATGCTCTCCTCTTCACTGGAAACGTTTATTTAAATTCTATAAATCTTTCAGAACCTGGGGTTTAAATTAGGGAAGGTAAGCAGCACAGAGCAGGAAATGCAGCCCCAAGATGGATGAACGAGGCACAGCACATGGTTGTTTTAAAGTGGTTTGAGACACCAGACAAGATGAAGTACACTCCTCAGTACTGAAAGACATTTCAGATGAGCCTCAGAGCCAACACGAAGAAAGTGTGAGCAAGTGTGGAAAAGACTGGAGATTGGATAATATCCTGACTTTCAAAAGAAAAAAAAAGAGAAAAAAGATTCCTCAATTCTTCAATCTACACTTAAGCAATATTCTAGAATAAATTATTAAATAGAAGTTTGTGAGCATTTAGGAAAAAATACAGCAATTCTTAGAGACCTAAAAGAATTTCAGTAAAAATAGGCTCAAACTACTATGGTTTCCTTTTTTTACAGGATTACTAAATTGGAAGGCTGAAGAATAGCTGCGAACGTAGCATATCTGGATGTTATCAAAGACTAAAAATATCCCAGGATTTCATTACAGATAAGAAATATATAGATAGATAAGGGGAAACATTGGTTACATCATTGAAGTGTTCTGTTTCTTCTCAGTTGGGGGAAGGAACATATTTTACAGCCGATGATTAGAAGCTTGATGAAAATCTGGAGGCACATTTTGCAAGAAGAGTTAGACTTTGGTTTTAAACATTTCCACAACTTTTAATCATTTGAATGAAGCGAGAGGAGGCTGAGGGATGACAGATGGCAAGTCACATCAGGATTCAAGATAATCTCATGGGATCATCAAGACTTTTTTATGGTTTCTAAATTATGTATCAAAACAAATGTAACAGGGTAAATGTCACCTATGCCTGGGTTGGAAAAGGCTGCTTTATCAGTAGGAAGCACAGGGAAGACCTGAACTGGTTTTAGGTGAGGACAGGTTCAGTATAAGCATCGGGAAGCTGCCGCAGTGGGGAGACAGCACAATCTGAGCAGGCTTCAGTCGGGGTTGAGGGTTTCTACAGTGCCTGTCCCTATCAGACCCCATCTGAAGCCGTGTGCCTGCGGAAAGCTATTTTGACATCAAGAGGCCTTTCAGCAATACTGATCTAAGGAACCACTGAAGAAAGAGAGAATTTTTGGCTTTGCAAAATAGATTACAAAGAGAGGTTGTAAAGATTTCCAAATAAATGTCCGGCTGTCAATGGCAGTTTCTCAAAAAGATTAAAGTAGATGATCCAAGAAAAGGAGACGCTAAGCACAGACAGTTCCCCAGGGTAACGTGTTTCCCTTTCCCTGGAAGCCGGAGTGGATCCCCCAAGGCTCCAGCGCAGGTAGAGAGGTTGGGCCTCGCCAAAGAAGATTCCGGGAAACTTCCAGAGTCCCGAGGGCTCGCACGCTCACACTTGCTCTCCCGGACAGCCCATCCCCGGCCACCACGCGCCGCAGTCTCCTGTCACCGCGTGCCCAGCCCGCGTGGGACACACCCAGAAGCCGCCTCCCAGGGGCGGGCAGCAGCGCTGGAATCGCCCCAGGGCCTGGGAGTGGCCTCACAAGGCCGCGCTAAGAGGAATCCGCCTGCCCGCCCGGGCGTCGCCCGGCTCAGCCTTGAGAGAGCGGGAGTCTCACTGGCCCCCATTTCAAGTACTCCCTTCGGGCACCCTTCGTGGTCCCACAAGATTTCCCAACTCTCCAGGTCTGCAACGACCTCCATATTTTCCCACGCATCCCGACCTCCGGGTCCCCCGGTGCCCCGGACCCGCTCAGATGTCTCCCAGGGCCATTCCCCAGGGAGCACCCCAAACCCGGCCTGGCCACCCAGCGCCCAGGCCTCTCACCTGTAGAAGGCCACGTTGACTCTCTTTTCGCTGGGGAAGCCCAGCATCCCGCAGACCACGTGGCTGTTGTGGGCACTCCAGCCTTTGTCGCACACTTGCGACCAGCCGTCAGGAAGCCTGACTTCCACCAGCCCCTCGGTCACGGGCGGGGGTCGTCTGCCCCACCCAACGGCAGGTCGAATTCGCACCTCCTCCACTTGCAGGTGATGCTCTACCTGGGGACGGGGCCACAAGCAGGGAAAGAGTCCCAGGAGCACCTTTCATGTGTCCTGCCACCCTTAAGGAAGCCTGCTTGGTGTGCCTGCTGTAAACCCAGGGGCAGGATGGGCCCAAGGTGGGGCTGAGAGAGAGACCACGCTGGTCGCAGTCCACCATGTGGACTCTCCTGCAGCCAGCAGGCCGATGATGTGCTATGCTCGCAGATTCAGAGCACTAGGACGGAGCACCTCCCTGTGCCTGGAGGAGGAGGGAGCACTTCAGAAAGGAAACGGCTTTGAAGGAGGAGAAAGTAAGAAGGGAGATGTCCCAGGAGAGCAGGAACATTTGAGAAGGAGAGCACTAGGTGCCCCAGGGGTGACTAGGGCTGAAGCTGCAGAGGCTCATGCCAGGTTTAGCCCCTTGAATGTGAATGCCAAAAACTCTGCCGGATTTTACAGCATCTGGAAGCTCTATCATTTGCTTTTCCAAGCCTCCCACCAATCCAAATGATCCCCCAGGGTGTAACCGCCTTCTAATATCTCCCCTAACCACCCCACAGTCCTCTCCGGCCATCCTGGGTGGTGTGTGTGTATGTCTAGGAATTGCAGACCTCAATGACATTGGAATCCGAGAAGCCAGGGAGGCGCTGGTCCTTGCAGATGACCCCAGCGTCCTCATCGTGGGTACAGTCACTGTTCCCCCAGCCCCGGGAGGCACATTCAGTAACACTCTGCTCAGTCCCACGGCAGCTCAGGTTGTCCAGCCAGATGCGGCCTGTGGAAGGGGAGAGGAGGGGACAGAGAGGCTTGGGGAGGGAGGATGGGGGAGTAATGGGGATGTTGGGAAGAGTGAGTGCTGAGGCCTCCCACTTGGCCATGATGTTCCCTTCTTTCTGGTATGATAAGGGATGGAGAAGGGACAGGTGACTCTGGCAGGGAATAGGAAGGGGGCATAAGATTGATGGAAGATTGGTGTGATCTGGGGATACTCAAGAACCTAATAGAGTAAAACAAACAAACAAACAAAAAACAGGAATTAACCCTGAAGTTTCTACCCATTCAATGATAGCTACAATTAATCAGGTACCTACTGTGTGCCAGGTGCTCTGCCATGGTGTGGACATATGTGATCGTTCTTAGAACAGAGCTGCCAAAACACCCTTTTATGTGAAGAAGCTGGGGTTTAGAGAAGCTAAGTTACTTGCCTAAGACCACACAGCCAATACATGGAGGCTTAGGAGTTTGACCTATCTGTGAGGCTTAGACATCTCAACCTTGCATTCTCCCATGTGCCCACCCTGTCTGCGCTGTCATATGGCCCCTCCTTGTTCTTCTCTTCTCTCTGTCTGAACCCTGTCTTTTCTGTCTTTTTTTCTTTTTATTTGTAATGGAGCCTGCCCAGGCTGTAGTGCAGGCATGATCTCGGCTCACTGCAACATCCGTCTCCCAGGTTCAAGCAATTCTCCTGCCTCAGCCTCCCAAGTAGCTGGGATTACAGGCATGTGCCATCACACCTGGCTAATTTTTGTATTTTTAGTAGAGATGGGGTTTGACCACGTTGGCCAGGATGGTCTCGAACTCCTGATCTCAGGTAATCCACCTGCCTCAGCCTCCCAAAGTGCTGGGATTATAGGCCTGAGCCACCATGCCCAGCCTGAACCCTGTTGAGTATCGCTGACTTCCTCTCAGAATTGGGCGAAGCCTCAAAGGTCATCTGTCCTAGAATGTTCAAGGACCTCTCATTCACATCCCGATAGAACTTACCCAGCTGCTGCAGAGACACCTAGTTCCTGCCCCCCCCGACTGTGTAACCATCAAAGTCTTTGTGACTCTTCATGACTTTCCCCCACTACATCTGATTCAGTCCTTTGGTGCCAACCAGAAAAATCCCTCGGCCACATGACAATCCTTCGCATATTTGAAAACGACCATTACATCATTGCTATGCAAGGCTTTTCCGTATCAATCCCCTGGTTCTTCAGCAATTCCTCCTTGAAGCTTGGTTTCTGAATCTTTCACATCAAGGCAGCTCTCCTCTGAAAGTATTTCCATTTTCTACTGTCCCTCTTAAAACACAGCATCTACAAATGATACTTAATTCCACAGGTGGTCTAGCCAGTGGGAAGTGGGGGATCAGCTGCAGGTTGGCCCGCTTCTGTCCATCAATCCCACTGTGGGTTCACACCGTGGGAGCAGTCCTAGGCCTCACCTAGGAAACTGCTCGTAAGCCCCCACCACCCACACTCATACTTGTCCTAGATTTTATACTTGTCCTTAGACAGTGCCAACTTGTTAGTTTTAGCTCTGGCCTGTAACCTGATTTTGTTAGCTGCAGTGTCTGTGACGCCTTGTGACTTTGGGACATCCAGATATCATTTACCTGCTCTTAGCATCCCATGAAACCAACTGTACTTTAGTTGTACAGGGCTCACCTGTATCTGGGCTGTTTTGTGTATGGCTTAGTAGGATCATACTTTTGCAGCCGAAAAGAACTTAGACATCATCCAGTCATTTTGCCCACAGGGCATCTGAGGCTCAGAGAAAGCACTGACCAGCCTAAGGTCACACAGCTCTGGGAATTAACTATGCTGCTTGGTTTGTCATCCATAGGTTTATTCAATCTGGGTGTTCTTGGTGTCCTGTGTCCCTGTGGCTGCGCCATCTTGGTGTTCCCTCTCCCTGTACTTTGGTCACACTTAGGTAATACCTAGGATATGCCTGGATCATTCCTCACCTGTTCCAGGGCCATATTTGGCACTGTGGGTCCAGCCTGTGGCCTCTGTGAAGCCCAGCTCTCGGCAGAGGACATGGGCAGCCTGCAGTGTGAAGTCATCATCGCAGATGGTGCCCCATTCACCAGCTCGCTGTATCTCCACGCGGCCCTCGTAGGGCTTCCTGGGGAAGCCAGCCAGCCGGAACCGCAGCCTTTGGCTCCCGGCCCTCTTCCCAGGGTCCGTGGAAGGGGACGGAGACCCCAAGCACAAGCTGCAGAGCAGGCACAGCAGCAGCCCCCAGGGGCTCCACTGCCAGACACTGACAGGTCGCATGGCAGGGAAGGCCTGGGTGCCCCAGAGAGAAAGTGTGTGTGAGAGAAAATGAGATTGAGTGAGGCCCAGAGTTGGAAAGAGAGAGAGAAGTAATGAAAGGAAAACAGACACCAAGTAAGACCAGAGACAGTGAGGGACAGCAGGAGAGAAAGAGCCCCAGGGACCAAGAGAGACAGGGAGAGAAACACATTATTAAGGGCAGAGGCACAGGTCAAAGAGGCACAGCCTGAGAGAACCAGAGATAAGAGACAGCTATGAGAGGACAGAGAGTCAGAGAAGGGTCAAGGAAAAGAGAGAGACTGACCAAGAGACACACAGAGATGAAGACTCAGACAGACAGGATGTGAGAGGAAGGGAGACTGTGGGAATGAAAGAGAGAAAAACAGAAAGACGCAGAGGAGAGAGACAATGGGTAGAAGGTGATAGGGAAAGAACCAAGCACTCAGCATAAGGGAACCAAGCACACTGCGGGTGAGGAGGAGAGGGACTGACAAGAGCCAAGGGGCGGACGTGGGAGGGATCCAGATGACCCCATTTACCCAGACAGAGGACAGACAGCTGTACTGATTGTGCAGAGAGGCACGTAGGGGGCCCTAGGCGGCCCTGGGATCACAGATCCCCTGAATGGGAGCCCAGAGTCCTACCCCAGCAGATTCTCAGGCAGGCAAGACTGGCACCGAAGTTTGCCTGGAGAACCTGCTGCAACCCTCCCAGGTACACAGGCTCTCAGATGCCCTGCAGGGTCAAGAGGCCCAGGAGGGCCAGGCCTCAAGGCTGGGCGGGGGATGGGGTAGGCTTGTCCAAGCCTTCTGCCAACACCACCATCGCTGTCACCGGGCAACCGGGGGCCAGGCGCTATGACTCCTCAGCCAAGGCCTTCTCTGTCTAGGGCTGAGAACAGCCCCTCTACAGCAATCCCCTGCCAATATGCTTCCCCCAACCCAAACAATCACTCCAACAAGGCAGCTTTGTTCTGGGGACATTTTGGCTTGGGGACCCAGGAGTAGGTCCTCCCGGAGGAGCCCCCTGCCTTAGGGCGCTCCTGGCTGCCCCGTTCAAAACACCCGGAGCCCTCACCTCCAGTAAGTGCCTCCTCTCTGTACTCTGTCTCATTGCCCGTTGACAAGAATCAAACTCTCAGTTGGGTGGCTTCCCCTCGATTCCATCCCACACCACCCGTTTTCTCTGGTCCCTCCACATCCTCTCCATCCCCTATTCCGCTCCCTCCGCGGGTAGCGTGACTCCCCCTACCTTGGCCGAGCAGGACCCTAAGGGCTGGGAGAAGAGTGCTGGTCCTGGAGATCAGTCCTAGGACTTCCCCCAAAAAAAACGCTCGGCCAGGGAAGACTGGACCCCCCTCTCTCCCCCCTCTCCGGTCGTCCCTCCCACATCTCCCTCAGCCCTCCCACATTCCGCCTTCTCCTCCATTCCTCCCGGCCGGCTCCCTCCTCGCCTCCTCTGGGTCCTCCCTCCCGGTGGAGCTGGCTACTGCTGCGCCCCCTCCCCCTCCCCGGCCCTCCCGGCCCGCTCAAAGAAGCTTTCTCTTCCCTGGCAAGGAGGCCAGGCCGCTGCGGTCAGGGAGTCGACTTGCAAGCGGCCGCCGGGCGGCGGGGCGGCCCCCGTGGTGGCGGGAAGCGGTCCAGCCCCAGCCGCCGGCCCCCGCTCCGAGTCCCGGCCGGCGAGTGTAAACAGCCCCGCTCGGGCGGGGCTAGGGGCGGACCCGGCAGGGGGAACTGAAGCCCCGGAGGCCCTTGTGGGTCTCTCCGGTGTCCCCAGGTGCCTGCGGGCGCTTTCGGGGTGATGTCACGGCTTTCACTCTGATGTCACGTTGGGTATATGACGTCATGCGCAGCCAGCACGCCCAGACGCAGGGGCCTTCGCGCCGAAACCGAGGACTTTCCGTGGAGCCA
Source organism: Cacajao melanocephalus (assembly GCA_963573385.1). Lineage (NCBI taxonomy): Eukaryota > Metazoa > Chordata > Mammalia > Primates > Pitheciidae > Cacajao > Cacajao melanocephalus. The sequence continues at coordinate 99,380 of CAUYLG010032663.1, read as the reverse complement.
CCGGCGCGCCCCCACGACGGAGGGTAAGGGTTTGGGGTGCTGCACTGCCCGGCTAATCCAGGGACCACCACCCTTCCTTCTCGATGCTCTCCCTCACCCGACCGTGACCCCTTAGCGGCTGCCGGCGTGCTGGGAGGGACGGAAACGCCTCCAGGGAACCCGGCCCCGCCTCCCGCCCCGCCTCCCGCCGCAGGGCCAGGAAGCGCGGAAGGAACTGCCAGGGGCCATGGACGGAGCCGAGATGGAAGGGCCGCTCTTTTTGCAGAGTCAGCGCTTTGGGACCAAGGTAGTCGGGGGCCGCGGATGCCGAACCCCATCCGGGCTAGGAGTGGGTGAGAGAGCCCAGAAACAGGGAGAGGTGGGCAGCGGGCTGGAGCGCGGCGCTGGGAGTTGGAGAGCCTGTGACTTTTCCCGCGAAGTTGCTTTGCACGCTCCCGAGAAGCGTTTGTAGTCTCGGGGTTCTGGTCCTGGAGAGAGGGAGTGGCAACCTCCTTGGGAAACTTCGCCCCCCGTTTGGAAGCCCAGAACCCAAATCGGCCTGCGCCGCTCCCTCCTTCCCCGTCGGGACCGGGGCCGCCCGCGCGCGCCACTCCCTCTCCAGCCCTCTCGCTCTCTCCCTAGAGGTGGAGGAAGACCTGGGCCGTGCTCTACCCGGCCAGTCCCCACGGCGTAGCGCGGCTCGAGTTCTTTGACCATAAGGGGTCGAGCTCTGGAGGTGGCCGAGGGAGCTCGCGCCGCCTGGACTGCAAGGTGATCCGTCTGGCTGAGTGTGTGAGTGTGGCCCCCGTCACCGTGGAGACCCCTCCTGAGCCCGGCGCCACTGCCTTCCGCCTGGACACTGCTCAGCGCTCGCACCTGCTGGCGGCCGACGCGCCGTCCAGTGCAGCCTGGGTGCAGATGCTGTGTCGAAACGCCTTTCCGGTGAGGGGCTGCGGCGATGTGGGGTGGGGGCAGTTACAGAGGCAGAGAAATGGGGCAGGCTCAGACCGCCCCCCCCCCCAGCTGTGTCGAGGAAATTACAGGTTTCTTGATGCTCTCTCTGTACTACAGAAAGGCAGCTGGACTACCGATAACCCACCTAAGCTTTCTGCCCTGGAGATGCTGGAGAACTCCTTGTACAGCCCCACCTGGGAAGGTAGATGCCTGAGAAAGCCGGGCAGGGATGGAGTGAGGAGGAGGAGTGCCTTTGGGAAGTGGGTGGATACCCAGGGACCCACGGGGAAGTAGGAAGGCCCTGAGATCTGGCTGCCAAGTGAGTGCTTGGACACTATGCTCCTGAGGCCTCTGGGTCCCCACTGCTGCCCCTGTCCCTCCTGCCGCAGCTAATTGTATATGCCTTCCAGGATCCCAATTCTGGGTAACGGTGCAGAGGACTGAGGCCGCCGAGCGCTGTGGCCTGCATGGCTCCTACGTGCTGAGGGTGGAGGCTGAGAGGCTGACTCTCCTGACCGTGGGAACCCAGAGTCAGATACTGGAGCCACTCCTGTCCTGGTCCTACACTCTGTTGCGTCGCTATGGCCGGGACAAGGTGCAGGGGCTGTCCCGGAGCGCTTCCTGGGTTGGGCAGCTGTGGGTGGGGCAGGACAGAGGTGGGTAGTTATGACCTTCGGATTCCCCTTTATTGCCTACCCGGTGACCCCACGTCTGTTCCCAGGTGGTCTCTTCTTTGTAGATACCATGATTAATGGAGGCCTGTGACTCACTTCCTCTCCACACTCCTCAGGTCATGTTCTCTTTTGAGGCCGGCCGCCGCTGCCCCTCGGGCCCTGGAACCTTCACCTTCCAGACGGCACAGGGAAATGACATCTTCCAAGCAGTCGAGACTGCCATCCACCGGCAAAAGGCCCAGGGAAAGGCGGGACAGGGGCACGATGTTCTCAGAGCTGACTCCCATGAAGGGGAGGTGGCAGAGGGGAAGTTGCCTTCCCCACCTGGCCCCCAAGAGCTCCTCGAAAGTGCCCCAGCCCTGTATGCTGAGCCCTTAGACTCCCTGCGAATTACTCCACACCCTTCCCAGGACTCCCTATACTCAGACCCCTTGGACAGCACCCCTGCTCGGGCAGGAGAGGGAGTACAACGGAAGAAAGCCTTCTATTGGGACTTGTATGAGCATGCGCAGCAGCAGTTGATGAAGGCCAAGCTGACGGACCCCAAAGAGGATCCCATCTATGATGAACCTGAGGGCCTGGCCCCAGCCCCTCCCCAGGGCCTTTATGATCTGCCTCGGGAGCTCAAGGATGCATGGTGGTGCCAGGCTCGGGTGAAGGAGGAAGGCTATGAGCTCCCCTACAACCCTGCCACTGATGACTATGCTGTGCCACCCTCCCGGAGCACAAAGCCCCTCCCTGCTCCCAAGCCCCAGGGCCTAGCCTTACCTGAACCTGGTACTGCAACTGGCAGTGGCAGCAAAAGCCACAATTCAGCCCTGTACAGCCAGGTCCAGAAGAGCGGAGCCTCAGGAAGCTGGGACTGTGGGCCCTCTAGAGTAGGGACTGACAGGACTGGGGTCAAGTCAGAGGGCTCTACCTGAGAAGGAGGGCAAGGCTGAGGTCGCTGAGGAGAACCATGGGGAGGTGGCACTGGGGTCAAAGAAAATGGTTAGAACCAGCAGAAGCCAGAGGGTGGGAGGAGCCGTGCTGTGTGAGAGCAGGGGACCAGTGGGATGGGGGAGTCAACGGAAGGACTATCCCAGGAAGTCCTAAGAAGTGGGACAGATGACAGGGCTGAGGGATGGGCTCTACATTCCCCTAAAACCATCCCTTTCCCACCTCCCCAAAGGAAGGGACAGCTGCGGGAGCAGGTCTGTGGAAAGTGGGGCATGGTCAGAGTGGGTGCAGTTTGAGGGCCTGTGTGGAGGTCTCGGAGATGCTGGAATGTGCCTGGATCCTTACCCCTGCGTTGTTCTTCGCCAGAGATCTATTTCAAAATTTTTAAATTCTCATTAAAGTCAGCTTGGGTTTAAGAGTTTTATGTGTGTGAACAGAAAGAGGGGACACAGTGGTTGGGTTAGGTGTGGTGGGGATCAAGAGGAGAAGCAGGAATGTGTTGAGAGTCATGGAGAGGAAAGGGGCCCGGGAAGGGAACAGGAGTGTGGCAGTTCAGAGCCTGGGGAGTCAAGTCAGGCTGCCCTAGGCTAGACGAGAGCTCTGTGGCCCTGGGTGAGTTGTGTAACATCTGCAACCCTCAGTTTCCCCTGTGCCCCTCTGTAAAATGGGAAAACTATAATGAGCTCTACCTCACAGGGCTTTTGTAAGAAATTAGATACATTATAAGTATTTAGTGTAATCTGAAGCACAGAGTGGTTTTTGTTTGTTCGTTTTAGTTTTTATTTACTATTTATGTAGAGATGGAGGTTTTACTATTTTGCCCAGGCTGGTCTCGAACTCATGGCCTCAAGTGATCATCCTGCCTCAGCCTCTCAGAGTGTTGGGATTGTAGGTGTGAGCCACTGCTTTCAACCAGAGGAAGCATTTTATAAACGGTAGCTATTCTGTGGATGGAGGGAGCAACAGGAAGGTGCGTACGTGTGGGGAGAGGGTAACAGGAAAGGAGTAGGTCTTTTCTACACCGTCCTCTCCCGTGTTCTGGGCTATATGGCAGCACTCCCACCCCACAACACACACACTTTCCATGTAGGTACCAAGCACTTGTCTGTTTGGAGGCTGAAGGCTGGTGGTGTAGCGGGAAAGCCACAGGCTCTGAAATGAGGCTTGGATTTCAATCCTACTTGTCTTTTTGAGCTTCGAAAACCTCCTCCTTGTTCCTGAGGCCCAGTTTACCAAAGGTGACCTGACCTCATCCACCTGCTTACACAGAGCTACAAGAAGAAATTCTGGGTTGGGAATGCTCCTAACAATGGTGGAGGCTTACTGGGTGTTTAATCTTCACCTCTGTAAATAGTATCAAATGATTCAAAAGAAAATGAGAGTCCTTGCTGGAGAAGGGACAGGCTCGAGTGTGTTGCTTTTCCACTTGAGGAGTGGGACAGCATGAAACAGAGGAGGGAAAGACTCTTGTTTCCCAGTCAGCCTTCACTCACAGAGGCTCAGGTGGATAGAAAGCAGGTCTGACCACAGATAGCCATTATGTGAACCTGAGCATGGATGTGGTTAAGCAGGGCAGCTAGGCTCTGGTGCTGGTGACTTAGGGCCCTGAGGGATCCTCCTCCCACTCCGAAGGCAGAAAGAAGGTGTCTGAGGAAGATTTGCTGGCTCCTGGCGTCTTGGAAGCTCTACCTGGGACAGGAGTCATAGGCAGGGGGGCCACAGTGGCTCGAGCTCGGTTGGTCTGCAACTGCCCAGTCTGCAAAGAGAGCAACCAGAGCCTTCTCTGAAGATCAGAGTTTTTGTGTGCCTTTCCCATTCTCTGTTGGGCTTTCTGTCCTCTTTCGTAAGTCCCGTCCCTGCAGTAACAGCCTCAAGGCCCAGGACGGTGACTTGGAGTCCCTTGAGCCCAGCCTCCACAGTGCCTGTCTGCTTGGCCAGTGTCCTACCTCTGGCAGCTTGCCCAGAAGCTAACTTGTTGTAGCCCCTGCTCCTACCTCTAGTTTGGAAATGTCCTTCTGTAATTTTAGCTAAGACAAAATGAGAATTTTATTTTTTTGAGACAGAGTCTCGCTCTGTTGCCAGGCGCCAGGCTGGAGTGCAGTGGCGCCATCTTGGTTCACTGCAACCTCCATCTCCCGGGTTCAAGCAATTCTCCTGCCTCAGCCTCCTAAGTAGCTGGGACTATAGGCGCACACCACCACACCCAGCTAATTTTTTGCATTTTTTAGTAGAGACGGGGTTTCACCATGTTGGCCAGGATGGTCTCAATTTCTTGACTCGTGATCCGCCCGCCTCGGCCTCCCAAAGTGCTAGGATTACAGGCGTGAGCCACTGAGCCTGGCCAAGAATTTTTTTTTTTGAGACAGGATCTTGTTCTGTCACCCAGGCTGGAGTGCAGTGGCACAACCTTGGCTCACTGCAGCCTTGACTTCCTGGGCTCAAGCAATTCCCCGACCTTTGCCTCCCAAGTGGCTGAGACTACAGCGAGCACCACCATCCCTGGCTAATTTTTTGTAGAGATGAGGTTTTACCATGTTGCCCAGGCTGGTCTCAAACTTCTGAGCTTAAGCGATCCACCTACCTCGACCTTCCAAAGTGCTGGGATTATAGGCATGAGCCACCATGCCTGGCCCAAAATGAGAATTTTTCTAAAGGCTGTATTACTAAGAAACTGAGAAAAAATTAATAAGGGCAAAAGGAAGCCTAAATATTATATAGAACACAGGTCTCATAAAAATATTTCTCCATCCTCAATTACTCTTCCTTCTTCAACCCCAACTGTCTTCAACCCCAGACAGTCATGGGAGTCCTCTCTTCAAGTTACTAACCTTGGTCAGCCTCCTTTCCTCATCTGTAAATGAGCAAACACTTACCTTGCAGGGATGCTGTAAGGATTAAATGAGAAAAATATATGAGCAAGCACTTATCATAAAACCTGGCAAGTGACTGGTGCTCTATAAGTATTCATTTCCCTTCCCTGGGGCATTTTTTTCCCCACCTCTCCTTCAGCCTTTTCTTTCGAGAGGGCTGTGGTTGAAGTTCCTGTGTAGCTAGTTTGCTTAATGGGACAATGGTCTGTTAAATGACTAATGAGTTATTATAAACACTACAATTAAAACACATAAACATTATCATATGTAAATGCCCTGGCAGACAGGCCTCCCTACCCAGTAAGGATTCTTATTTTTCCCTCCACCAGGGGTGGGATCCAGAAGGAGGGCTACTCCCTTGGATGGGGGTGGTGTTGGGATGGGAGAGAAGAGCTTTCAAGGACTCTGGGCATAAGGGGAGGGAGGGAGGGGAGCGGTACCTTTCTCGGGGCTCTGCTCTCCCAGTGTGGGTGGAGCCGCCCCTGAGGCTTGGCATAGTAGCTGCTCAGGTGTGAGTACAGGTGGCTCTGAACCTGCAAGGGGTTGTAGGTGGGCTCCAGCTCCAGGCTGTCTAGCATGCTCTGAGGAAAAGAGAGGAGGGGCCTCACCCAGGGAACTTGAGGTCACAGAACACAAGATGTCAGGCAGCGATCCAGGAGTGTGAGGGGGTGGAGAAAGTGTGAAATGCAAGGGCTGCCGTGAAGGCTGTGAAATAGATGCTGTCCCCCTGGGTGTTCTAGCCTGAGGTCCAGTGCTTGTGATCTAAGGGTCAGGCAGGGGTAGGAGAAGTATGAACAACCCTAAGTGGTTAGAAACACTGAACACTCTGGCCCCAAGACACATGTCCAGGGGTTCTGAGGGGGCCAGTGCACATGAATGCTACAAGGGATCCACTGTGAGCACGGAGGGACGGTGTGTCAGCGGGCTACTCAGTGGGGCGGGGTGCTCACAGCCTGCAAGGAGTACAGGGAGTTCTCAGCCTGGAGGTGAGCTGAGCTGAATGGAAAGGGAGGAGGGGATACAGGAGCACAACATTCCTGTGCAGTCAGGTTTTCCGGCCACAACATCCTGTGCCAGGAACCACTGGCCCCAAAGTGAGACGCTAAGCGGGCCACGGCCACTCGTGCCCACCTCTCTCTGTGTCTCTGTGGCCGCCAAGCCAAGAGCACAATCCCAGGCCTTGTCCTTGCTACATTTAAGCCAGCAAGCCAGCAGCGGTGTGGTTCCAGTTCTCCCTGCCCAGAGCCACCCCTCCTACCCTCAGCCTGAGGAGACTAGCAGAGCAAATATAGAGAATCCAGATCCCAGGAAGAGGAAGAGGAGGAGGAGGAGGAGGAGAAAAAGAAGGAGGAGGAAGAGAAAATGGCCTTCAGAGTTGTTTGCTCCTCTGCATCTGCATCCGTCTCATTTTGAAGCCCTTCCAATTTTGGGCACCTACCTTGGCTGCCTTTTCCTCCTTTTCTCACCAAACATAAATGAGTGCAAACACAGGTATACACACATGCACACATGCAATGCAGAAAGTTAGACCCCTAAGAACACATCAGCACACAGATGTGCACAGGCGCATCTACATGTACTGCCATCAATTTAGAGACTCAAGCACAGACTAACCACACAAAGACACAAAAACATATAGAGGTTGATTTTTTGGGTCTCCTGTTACTCCCTTTCTCCCTTGTTTTTTCTTCTGCCTTCCACTGTGTCTTCTCCTTTCCTTTCCTTTCCCTCTTAATGTTCTGCTTTCCCTTGTCTAACTTCACAATCTCCTCTCTGGGGAGAAGGTGGGGGCAGGAGAACCAGCTGTGCAAAAACTGAACCAAACAAGTGTCTGGTGCCTCCCCAGGAGCTGGAGCTGCCGGTGCTGTGGCTTCCTCTTCTGCCTCCCTGTGCCCTGGCCTGCCATCAGATTTCTACTCTCTGTTGCTCCCTTTTCTCCTTCATAGACACCCTGTCCTCAGATTTCAGGTCCGTGTGCATGTCGTGTGTCCTCTAGGATGGTGCTAATTCCCAGTCATCACTGATGCCAATGTCCCTTTTCTCTCCCAGTTTTTTCTTCTCAAGCTTCATTTCCCTCAACCCAGCCTCTGTTCTTTTCACTCCTTACCCTACTGCCATAATCTTAAGTGTTTCCTCCCTTCTTCTGGCATCATTACCTATCCTTTCTTTCTCTTCTTGATCTCTTACCACACCTCAGCTCCCCATCCATTCCCTCATGGGCTCATTCCTCTCTCTCATTCCTTTCTCAAACTCCGTTCGCTTCTAGATCTGTCTCATGAGATCTGGGCCCCACTTGCCTCCACAATCTTAAGACTGTCATCACATGGGTCCTCAGATAGCAGGGGGAAGGTGCTGGGCAGCATCAGTTCCCGCGTGGCCACCGCCTTCACCAGCAGTGTGAGGGAGCGTGATGGCATGATCACATAGAAGGTGCTGGCAGGGATTCTCTGGCTGTGTCCTGGGCCCAGTGGTTCCCCCTTGGCTAAGAGCAGCCATTCTCTTTTCTGAAACAAGACATACAGAAATACTGGTTCATTTTTAGTCTATGGCATGGTTTGAGGATCAGTCCCATTTGATGTTTCCCTGACTTCCAAGGGTGCTGATGAGAGCAGAGCCATGTAACTTTGGCCCTGGTAGGGAGGGACTTCCTGCTTGAATCGTCAATACCACAAGGTACTCCTCTTCCTCCCTGGACTGGGATATGCCAGAGAGAGTACATAAAAGAGTTAACAATAGACAGAAAAGTTATGAAATGCCCCGTAACTGGAAGTAGGTGTTCATCCCAGAGGGGGCTACCACATTCGATGGTACATGTGAACTTTTAAGAATTACAATTCTTGGCCAGGTGTGGTGGCTCATGCCTGTAATCCCAGTACTTTGGGAGGCTGGGGCAGGCAGATCATGAGGTCAAGAGATTAAGACCATCCTGGCCAACATGAAGAAACCCCGTCTTTACTAAAAATACAAAAATTAGCTGGGTGTGGTGGTGTGCGCCTGTAGTCCCAGCTACTCAGGAGGCTGAGGCAGGAGAATCACTTGAACCCAGGAGGTGGAGGTTACAATGAGCTGAGATGCCACTGCACTCCAACCTGATGACAGAGTGCGACTCCATCTGAAAAAAAAAAAAGAATTGTAATTCTTAAAAACAGAGTCTTGAAGCCTGTGGTCCTAGCTACTCAGGAGGCTGAGGTAGGAGGATCCCTTGAGCCTAGAAGATCAGGGCTGCAGGGAGTCATGATTGTACCACTACATTCCAGCCCGAATGACAGAGTGAGACCCTGTCTGTCTAAAAAAAAAAAAAAAAAGCCATGTCTTGAAACCAAGACTTGTATAGGGTGTTGTCTGTTGTAGAAATTCAGTTTTTCTTTTGAGGGTAATAAAGTATGGTTGTGTTGCTGACGACTGGGATTAGAATGGGCTGACTGGGGAATATCCCTGGAATGCCCAGAGAGGGTACAAGGTAGTAAGACCAGATGTGGTGGCTCACATCTGTAATCCCAGCACTTTGGGAGGCCAAGGCAGGAGGACTACTTGAGCCAGGAGTCAAGACCAGTCTGTGCAACATACCAAGACTCTAGAAAAAATTAAATACATAAAGATAGATAAATGATTGATAGATAGATAGACAGAAGGTGGTGGAAGCAGCCTACAAAGTGAGAGGAGAAAGAGAGCAGAGGGAGGAAAGCTGTGCTACAACAAGGAGGTGGGTGGGTGCAGGGCCCTTGAGATGATCTCAGCCAATCACAGGACAAGAAGAGTCAGGAATCTGGGGGCATTTCCTCTGTGGATGACGGGTATTATGGAACAGAGGGTGGCACTTTGCCATGTGCCATGGAGATGGCAGAGGTTAGGGCATGGGTAAGAAGAGACAAGCAAATTTCTAAGATTTTGTAGGTGTACCCTTTTAAATGAGCCATGAAAATGAGGCAATTTTTTGTGGTAGCTTTTCAACAAAACCCACAAAACTCCAGGAAATGTGGAGTTAGAACTATTACAATCAGCTCAAATTGTGTCCTCTTACTGGGAGTGACCTTTAGTTACATCTGGTACAAACCATAACAACCTCCCTGCTACATAAGATGGAAGAAAACACACGTGTTCTGGCTACTCTTAAATGAAAAGTAGAGACAAATAATAAAAGAGGAAAGGCAAAAAGGGGAAACATATTTTTAGAGGAAAGAGGAATATCAGTGTCTTGTGGAAGACAAATAGAAAGTGACACAGTGAGACAGAAAACACTTGCTGTAGCATTAGAGTTAGACCCCAGGGGGCAGGTGCTCTGGGTGTGGGGGAGGCTCTGCACTTTAAAGCAGTGTCATCATTCTGTGCAACGTGGAGCTCTGAGGAGGTCTAGTAGGCACAGCAAGTGGTAGGAAACCTGTTAACGTCTCCAAGAAAAACAGGTATGTACCATTCCTGTGGTTGCTGACCTCTTTGTCGGGTAGGACTTGACTGATAATTCTGGAGGCATGATGCATACATGCATACTCACTAGAAGGTTTTAGGGGTGGGACAGATGATTTGGGCATGGGAAAATTAGTCATAATCATAATTACAAACTTTAATGGAATGCTTATCAGGCACCAGGTACTGTGCTAAGACCTTACTGGATGCCTTCAGAAGTTCATGCTTTCTTAGTGCTTTGCTTATATCTAGAGATGTGCTGTCTTTCTGAAGAACAAATCCAAATGTGCAGGAAAGTCAGCTTGATGCTTACAGTCCATCACATTGGAAATAAATGATATAGAAATCATGGTGTATGTGGGTGGGGGACCTGCCCTGCTCTGAGGACATGGCCTATGTAAGCCTGGAAGGGATAGTGACCAGTAAGTTTCAGGGGACTCCATTTCAGTTGGCTTAAGTAACTTCTGATGGGGCTCAGGATTTGGATTATTACCATTATTTTAAATCTTCTATTGTTACATTGGTTCGTGCATTTGCTTGTGAATTTGTGTATTAAGAATTTATTGAGAACGGGCAAGATGGCTCACGCCTGTAATCCCAGCACTTTGAGAGGCCAAGGCAGGCAGATCAACTGAGGTCAGGAGTTCGAGACCAGCCTGGCCAACATGGCGAAACCCTGTCTCTACTAAAAATACAAAAACATTAGCCAGGCATGGTGGTGTGTGCCTGTAATCTCAGCTACTCGAGAGGCTGAGGCAAGAGAATCACTTGAGCCTGGGAGGCACAGGTTGCAGTGAGCCGAGATGGCGTCACTGAACTCCAGCTTGGATGACAGAGTGGGACTCCATCTCAAAAAAAAAAAATAATTTACTGAGTCCCTATTATGTTCCAAGCACTAGGTGTGGGTACAAAGAACAATGATATCAAGAGAAAAGGAAACTATAGATCAATATCTTTTATTAATATAGATACAAAAATCCTAACAAGATATTAGCAAATCAAATTCAGCAACATATAAAATGAATTATATACTATGGCAAAGTGGGATTTATCCTGGGAATATAAGGCTGGTTTAATACCCCCAAATCAACCAATGTAATATACTATGTTAAGAGAATAAAGAACAAAAACTACATAATCATCCCAATAGATGCAGAAAAAACATCTGGCAAAATCCAACACCCTTACATAATAAAAATGCTCAGTAAACTAGGAGTAGACTGGAACTTCCTCAACCTGATAAAAACCTCTATAAAAAATCCATGGCTAACCTTATATGTAGTGGTGAAAGAATGGATACTCTGCCCCTAATATCAGAAACAAGACACAGATGTCTGTCACTTCTATTCAGTATTGTCCTGGGAGGTGTGTTGAAGACTAGAAGGTCACTTCCCACATTTTCTGTACTGTGTTAGGCTCCTTGGATTCTGGGTATGATTCTAGGGGGAGAGGCATCCATAAAGATATTGAGAGTGTTAACATCCTGGCCCTTGGGAACCAATGTTTTCTAAATTTGATTTAGAAAAATATAGTAATGTGACATTTCTCACATCAGAAAGCTATAGTGCAAAAGGTCTAGATTCATGTGGAAACAAGTATGTGGGTGTGGAAAGGCAAGAAAGATGAATGGAGACAGGCTGTGGTGGAGGCAAGAAAGGCTTCATAATGAAATTATTTAAGCAGAATCTGGAAAAAAGTGACTAGATATTTGTCAGGTGGACAGAGGCAAGAGGAAGGGGAACAGCATGAAAAAGGTGTGGAAGTGTGAAACAGTTTAGCATATTTGGAGAACATTCAGTCATTTATTAGTGTGGCTGGGGTGGAGGATAGGAGGGGCACAGGTGAAAGATGAAGCAAGAGAAACAGACAAAGCTGAGTCACAGGAAGCCCACTGACCTGTGCTAGGCTGCTGTTCTAGCACCTGTCCATCCCTCGACCTGTCCAGATGCTACGTTCTAACCTCATTCTATTCTCTAATGGCTCTTGACCTGCCATCACCCCGCTCTCAGCTTGGATTCTTGGTCTTGATTTTTTGCCCGTTTGACCAAGGACTTTCCATGTCCCCACCCAGTTATAGCCCAACTGGCTCATCGCCTGTGTACTTAGACTTCTGCTGAACACATCATGGCTTGAATCCTGTAACTTCTGTGGCCAATTAGGGCAGACATGGCCTGTAAAGCTTTGGAATGTGTCTCCAGAGACTCTGACATTTTAAGTAGGAAACTGAAAGACCTAGGTGGTATTTTCATTTCTTTTTCTAGTTCACACAGACATGACTTTGTAATAGAAATGAGGATGTGGAAAGTGAGTCACTAGCTACATAACTGGGACTACACAGCAAGATTTGGTAATTCAAATGATATTTTCCTGGCCATGGATAGATTCATCTCATAAAAACTTTGAAAAATTAATTTTATTTATATATTTATTTCCTACCACATTCCACAAAACAGCGATAGCCAGTTTAGAAAAATGGAACAGTATAGAAAGATAAAATAAATAATTAAGGGACTGGGCAAAAGAAAAATAAAAGTAGGGTAATAACTACAGCCAGGGTTAGATAAGTTCACAGAAATATAAACCCCCCACTTTTGCTAGAAGGGAGCCCCATAGCTTTTCCTGATATAAAATGTGGGTGAAGCTGTCTGTGGCTTCTTATTGAGAAGTGAATATGTTTCAGAGAATTCCTGCAATCAGTATGATGATAAATTCCATGTAGCTGTAGAGTGGTTTAGAGTTTGGGACCTGAAGCCAACCTTTCAATCCCAGCTCTACTATTTACTCTCTGGGCCTCAGTTTCCTCACCTGTAAAACAGGGATAATAATCCTTACTTCATAGAATAATTATGGGGATAAAATAAGTTAGTAGCTGTTGAAGTGCTTAGAACTGTGTCAGGTACATGGTAAGCACCATGAAGTGTTAACTTTTTAAAATTAAAAATACATTTAATTATTAATGTTTAACTTTGTTAAATTAAAAATAACTTGAATAATTCTTAGATATAGATCTATAAAAGCTCTAAAGAATGCTGCCAAAACACATAGCTCTCTTGTGGTCTATATTAATCTAAGAGTGATATTTATGGGAGTGGTAGACAACACATATTTTTCAGAAAAGACTGGGAAAAGACTTGCCTATCTAATGAAGTGATCATTTTCTGAGGAAAAGCAAGTGAAATATCTGAATAAAGCAAAATAATCTGTGAGGAAGACAGAAACAATTTTCAAGTGAAAAATCAGGGAATGAAATAACAAGGCTGTGATTGACTAAAGCTTAGAGTATGTGTAAAATGTAATTTGAAAAGTTACACAAAATTTATAGTCAATGAGGACTGGTAGGTTGGCACTAGTCACTACAGCTTAATTATGGAGTATGGACTCTGTTCAGAAGAACTGCTCCAAATAAAAGGGCAAATGAAGAGGCAGTGTTGAATAAACTGAGCTATACCCACACTTGTAAGGAAATCCAGGAGGCTGAAAATGAAAACATGGTGAAGCCGGCCAACTGGCTGAGGGGAACTTAGAAGATGTGCTGTACGTCTGAAGAGATAGCAAAGGGGGAATAAATGAGCATTTAATAAACATCTACTTCTGCATCTAAGTGGGTTGGAGTAGCCAGAGGCAGACTCGTTCTCCTGCCTAGAACACCCAGAAAAGCTAGATAATGTACACAAATTATTTGTTGGAAGGCAGTAAGGAGTTGCTGAGGCAATGAGATCTAGAGGTAGCTAAGTCTCTAGAGAGGGAAGAACCCAGAGAGATGAGGGAATTATTATTATTATTTTTGCCCCACCCCTACCACCGAGATGAGGGAATTATTGCAGCTGCTTATACCCTGGGAGTGTATGTTCACTCTGGGACAGAGGGCGTGGTGGTGGTGGTCGGAAAAGCTGAGAATCTAAGACTTCCACCTGTGGAGGCAAGTACAGAAGAACAGAGAAACTAGCAGATCTTTTGGTGGAGACTTGGTGGTGGGAAGGGATGGCAATCAAGCCAAGTATCCCCCCAACGCATTTGCCAAATACTAGGGCTGCATGGGTCAAAAGGCAAAAACACTTAAGGAGAAAGCCTCCAAAAAGTAGAATGTTTTAGCAGATCTGGGAGCCAGTGATTAGAGGTGGGGCCTTCCAAGGGGAGGGGTTACACATAACATACCAGGCTTTCAGTGGAAAACTCTGGAGGGCCAGGAACAAACCCTGGATAGATTGAGCATTAGCAGGACTGCAGCCCAGCCTTGACTCAGCACAGTTTCTAGTGAAACAGGATGCTCAGCCACCACTCTTATCTGCCTAGTGCTGGAAGGGTGAGCCCTCTCTAGGGAAAGCTAACACCAACTGGAGCCTTTAAAATTTCCTTATACATGATGTGTATCTTTTACTAAAATATTGCCAGGTGTGACAAAAGACATGTGCCATATGTCAGAAAACCAAGAGAAAAAAGAGACAATAGAAACAAATCCATAAGTGATCCAGTTATTGGGGTTAGCTGATAAGAACCATAAAATAACCATGATTAGTAGATTTAAGAAATTAGGTGAAAATATGGAGAATTTCTCTAGAGAATTAAAATCTACAAAAACAGAAACAAATGGAAACTGTAGAACTACTAAGCAACCACTGTGTGCAAATCATGTGCTAGACATGTGCTGGGTGCTTTACACATGCAATATTTAAGCATCTTGAAAACCATACGAGGTATATTTTATTGTCTATATTTTACATGTGATGGGACAAGAGTTACTAATGTGTATGTCATGCACCTTTTCCCTTCTTTCCTTCTCCCTCACTCTACTTTTTTTTTTTTTTGAGATGGAGTCTTACTTTGTCACCCAGGCTGGAGTGCAGTGGTACGATCTTGGCTCACTGCAACCTCTGCCTCCCGGTTTCAAGTGATTCTCGTGTCTCAGCTCCCAAGTAGCTGAGACTACAGGCATGCAACACCACCCCCAGCTAATTTTTGTATTTTTAGTAGACACAAAGTTCCGCCATGTTGGTCAGGCTGGTCTCAAACTCCTGACCTCAGTTGATCTGCCTGCCTCTGCCTCCTGAAGTACTGGGATTACAGGCATGAGCCACCGCACCCAGCCGTCCCTCATTCTGTTTCTACTGATGAAAGGAGAAGTCTTATCAGCTTTATTTCTTAGTATTTTAAATAGGTAGAAAGAGGACTTTAGAGAGAGGAGGACTACATTATATTAGAGAAGCTAAGTCAATTTATAATATATGGCTGAGAGAGGGAGGAAGAGGATTGAGAGAGGAACAGGGACTGAGGAGGTAGAGAGAGAGAGAGAGAGAGAGAGAGAGAGAGAGAGAGAGAGTATGTATGTGTGTGTGTGTGTGTGTGTGTGTGTGTGTGTGTGCGTGCCTGTGTGTGTGAAGGGTTCTAGGAACAGCTTCAGGTTAGAGATAATTGAGGAGGGGGGAAGAAAATTTGAGAAATGTCATTGTGGGTTATGAACTAGATCCTCTTTGGTGTCCTTTGAATGCACAAATCATTTTAAAATTTACTTTTGGGCCTCTGATAGTACTTCTATATATGCCATTTGTGCAGAGACTAAGCCACATAGGGGCCACTAAATTTGTTAGGGTTACAAATAGATGAATATACCAATGACTAGCGAGGTTAAGCATGTTGCCTACGTTCACATAGTTGGGAAATAAAAAAAGCTGTCTGGAACCTAAGGGCATCTGATTCCACAGTCCAGGATTTTCCTGGACAATACAAATTATATTTTACCACAGTACATTAGAAAACTGCCTTGCCTTGACTCCTCCAAAAAGAGAAGTAAGAAAGGGGGAATTTCTACTCTGGACCTAAATTTGATCAATGCCTAGGAATTGGTTAGTAAAGTGGGGAAGTGGTAGAAAAGGCACTATGTCAATCTGGAGATTGGGTAGTCAAATTATTTCTTAGACTTTAACCCAAAATATAGGATCATATATTTAAAAACCTACTTGAAATATGCTTTTCTCCAGAAAGAAACAGCAAACAAAGGTCTAATGACAAGTGAAGGAAATTGGAGAGCTCTCATTTAAGAAGTACCATTTGAGCTTGGTCTTTCAGGATAGGGGAGTATTTGAATACACAGAGATGAGAGAAAGGTCAATATGAGCAAAGTCTCAAAGGTGAAAAGGTTTAAGGTATGTATATTAATTTGGTTGGAGTGTATGGTACATGAAGGGGAATAATGGGAGATAAGATGGGACCTTGAATATTAGGCTAAGGAATATGGACTTTATGGATAAATAATAGTAAGCCACAAAGTATTTTTAAGCTGAATAGTGGCAGAATCAGTGCTGTATTTCCAGATTAATCTGTTGGCAGTACGTGAAATGGACTAGGAAGGGGAAGCACTAAAAGCATTGAGACAAGTTGAAAGATTATTGCAGTATTAGAGGAAAGGTTAAAAGGGCTTGAACTAGGATAGTGACAACAGGTGCAATAGGGATAAAACAGGCAAAGCTTAATTCCCTCTTGAGTACTGATACATAGAAAAACATGTCATAGGGAAATACTTCAAAGAGATTAAGCTAGTGCCAATGTGCAGGGAAAACCAAAAGAGGGAGAGCTTGGAGGCAGGGAAGCTAGTTAGGAGTTTACTGAAGAAGCCTTGGTGAGACAAGCAGTGGGAGTGGGAACAGGAAGTAAAGGAGAGCTACAACTCATGTTATGAGTGGAAAATTGACATGATTAGTGATGAAGTAGGTGTGAAGGGTGAGATGGCTGAAAGTGACTGAGGTTTCAAGCCTGGGTGACTAGACAATGGCGGTGCTGCTATTAACAGAAAGGCAGAAGTTAGAATGAGAAGTTGGCTGGAGGGGAACATCACAATGTGAAACAGAAGGCAAAAGAGTCAAATAGGGAACTGACTTGAAATGAGATTTTTAAAGAACATATGAAAAAGGTATATGAAAGAATAGAAAACCAAAGAAGGAGTTAAAGCAGCATGGCAAACTTATAAAAATAGGCTTAGGAAGGTTAGAACCTAAATAAGCCCTGTCACACTTAAAAATATTTGTTGTTGAATGGATGAGCTGAAGTTTGTGAAAAGTTTTTCCTCTGTAACATACTGCCATTCAGGATTTTTGCTGCCTTGAAGAAAATGTCATGTGAAAAGTGAGAAGGAGCTGGGCGCGGTGGCTCACGCCTGTAATTCCAACACTTTGGGAGGCCGAGGCGGGCGGATCACGAGGTCAAGAGATCAAGATCATCTTGACCAACATAGTGAAACCCCATCTCTACTAAAATATAAAAATTGGGCGTGGTGATGCGCGTCTGTAGTCCCAGCTGCTCGGGAGGCTGAGGCAGGAGGATTGCTTGAACCCGGGAGGCAGAGGTTGCAGTGAGCCGAGATTGCGCCACTGCACTCCAGCCAGCCTGGTGCCTGGCGACAGAGTGAGACTCTGTCTCAAAAAAAAAAAAAAAAGAAAAGAAAAGTGAGAAAGAAGAGATATTTACACACTGTTTTGCTTCTTTCTTTTCCAGAATAGGAAAGTGGTCTTTAGATGAGGTGGACCAAACACAGTAAAGAAAACAGCTCAAGATGGGTAAGCAGCTGTTATGAATACTGTGCCACTTTAAGTGAGTTCAAGTCCACTGAGTACAGAAGCATGGGGTGTAAGTGAAGAAAGAATCAGCTTCAGCGTTATAGTCTGTATTTATCTGGCTATATCCAGAGTACAGAATTTAGCAAAGAATTTAAAAACATGGGCTTTGTAGTCAACAGAACTAGGTTCAAATTCTTTTTTTATTTTCTTTTTCTCTCCACCCCCCGCCCCCCACCCCCAACCCCCAGATAGGGGCTCCCTCTGTCGCCCAGGCTGGACTGCAGTGGCACTATCATGGCTCACTGCACCCTTGAACTCTTGGGCTCAAGCGATCCTTCCGTCTCAGACTCCCGAGTAGCTGGGACTATAGGCGTGCGTCACTGCTACTGGCTAATTTCTTAATTTTTAATAGAGACAGGGTCTTGCTCTGTCACCCAGGCTAGTCTTGAATTCCTGGGCTCAAGTAATCCTTGTGCCTTGGCCTCCTAAAATGTTGGGATTACAGGTGTGAGCCGGGTCCTCAAATTCTGACCAGGCTACTTTGGTAGCTGTGTGATCTTTGGTAACTCACTTGGTCTTTTTAGGCCTCAGCCTCCTCTATCTGCAAAAGTTGGAAATAACAATCCCTACTTCACAGGGCATCGTGAGGATTAAATGAGGTAAAGTATGCAAAACATTTGGTTAAGTGACTACCACTTAGTAAATGCTCCAAAATATGGGTATCTATTAGTGACAGGTCAACTACATCTCTATGCTTTTCCATGAGAGAAAACTAATAAAGAAGAGGTCTCTTCATCCCTACAACAGTGCTTGGCACACAATGATCAGCAAATACTTGATAAATAAATAGATAAACACAGATCCTCAAACCCTGAGTTTAGTGTCAGGGAGACTCTAATCTTGTGTATGTAAGTCGAGATGGAAGGGAATACTTTTTACTATCTTTATTATTATTATTTTTCGAGACAGGGTCCTGCTTTATTGCCTAGGCTGGAGTGCAGTGGTGCAATCTTGGTTCACTGCAACACCCACCTCCCAGGTTCAAGTGATTCTCATGTCTCAGCCTTGCAAATAGCTAGGATTACAGGCACATGGTACTATGCCTGGCTAATTTTTGTATTTTTAGTAGCATTGGGATTTTACCATGTTGACCAGGCTGGTCTTGAACTCCTGGCCTCAAGTGATCTGGCTGCCTTGGCCTTCCAAAGTGCTGGGATTACATGTGCGAGCCACCACACCAGGTTATAGTTCCTATAACCTTTCCCCTACTTAGGACATTTGGGTTGTTTCCAATTTTTCACTATTGTAAATAACACTGAGATGAACATGCTGGTATATATGTCTTCACTCCCTTTCTTGACTGTTTTCTTGGGCTACATTCCCAGCAAAAGTTAAGGGTATCATTTTTTCCAGAAAATTTCCACCCTCTCTAGCAGTGTATTAAAATGTCAATGTATGTTTAAAATATCAAATACTGTAAGAATGTATTGAAGCCACCTGAGAGAAATTCCTCTCAAGTGATGTATCATCCCAGATTCTGAGGAACTGGATTGAGCAAATAGTAAACTGAGCTTTTGGATACTAACAGTCACAACTGTCTGTCGTCTCTGCTCTGCAAAGACAGGAGATGGGTATTCTTCAGACAGGAAACAGGAACTCAGTGGGTGGACCTAAAAGGGAGTGTGGGCTTTGAAACAGGAAAAAAAGAAGTCTGCTTCTGATAGTGAAAGAGACTCATTGCTGTGCTGTCCTGATCATCCTACTAGGTCAAACATTTATTCCATATCTGTCCTTGCATTCTATTTGCAGTTGTTTTAATTTTGCTTTCTAAGCGTTGTGTAATTTTGCTTTCTAAGTATTGTGTTAGTTTCATGTGACTGCTGTTATTTTTTCTATTTCAGGGAATGATATCCATCTAGTTGTTCAAGGCAGAAACCAGGCAGTTATTTGGTACTTCCTCTTTCTTACTCCCTGTATCCAATCTCTCAACCAAGTTTTGACAATTCTGTCTCCAGAATATTTGTACACTTGGTCATAGCCAAAAGGCCAAGAAGCAATTCTAAAATATTTCTCTAATTGGTTTGCTCATCTCATCTTGCCTTGCATTGCTCTAGTCCAAGCCACCACTGTCTCCTGCCTAGTCTAATGCAGTGCCCTCCTACTCATTTTCATGTTTCCATTTTTTGCTTCTGCAAGTTCATTTTAAAAGTGTAAATAGATGATATTTCTTGTGGTTTGTTTCCATAAGTCCAAAGTCCTTAATTTGGCCTACAAAGCTTTGTACGATTTGACCCCTGCTCACTTCTCCAACCCCAACCCTACCTTTTGTCATTCTCTCCCTTCCTCCCTGTTTCAGTCACAATGGCTTTTCTGTTCTTAATTTTTCTCTCAGCTCTTTCCAGCCTTAGGGTCTTTGCACATACCTTTCGCTGTACCTGGAATGCTCTTCCTGCCACCTTTCACCTGGTTAATTCTCACTTATCTTGGAGGTCTTAGTCACTTCTATCGACAGGCTTTCTTCCAGCAGCCTCTTCTTTTCCTTTATAAACTTCCCATAATTAAGAATATATACATTTCTGTTCCTTCCATCAGAGGGTGGGTTTCTTGAGGTCATAGGTAATATCTTTTAGGTCACTACAGAATATATGTCTAGGGTTTGACACAATGTCTGGCACAGACTAAGTGCTCTTCATTTAAATGAACCATAATGTCTATCACAGTGTTAGGAAGGAAGTAGGTTTTAAAATACAGGTACTTATGGAAAATTCCCTGTTGCCATTTAAATGTTAAGCTTACAAATTGGGGATTTTCAATTTTAGTATTGTATAACTCAATTTGGGAATTATTCTCTATAGCATGAAACCAACAAAAGGCAAGTCATATTTACTCTAAATTTCAGGGTATTTCCAGTTTTTTCTGTCTTCTTGAGGGTTGAGGCAGGTTCAGGATTAGGCAGATTTGTTAGCTGCTTTTCTGTGGTTGGTACTTTAAAATAATTATGCTTTTTCACCTGGGGACATGGGTACTCACCAGCAGGCTGTGACACAAAGCATGGAAATGTTGCTGATTTGTCTCCAGCTCATCCCAGTCCAGTTGCCAACAGCTTGTAGGTCTGAGGATGAATGGGAGTCCATATGTCAATGACTCGCAGAGCCCACTAGATTTTAAAGCCCTAGGAAGAGATAATTACAGTGAAAGACTCCTTAGTGATATCTAGAACCTCTACCTAGATCCATTTCAATTCAGCTTAACTCTAAGATGCTATTGTGAAAGCTTTTAGATTGGGGTCTGTGAACTATACATCTTTTTATGGCCAGCATCAGGCAGAGTATCTAACACACAGAGGATTGTCAAAGTTTGGGAACCTGTGCATGTGCATAGTGGTAGGAACTGGGAAGAGTTGAAGTGGTCTCTGCCATCATTGCTAATTCATTGGTGTTCTTTTTCTTCCTTTTTTTTTAGACAAAGGCTTGCTCTGTTACCCAGGCTGGAGTGCAGTGGTCCAATTACAGCTCACTTCAGCCTTGAACTCTTGGGCTCAAGCAGTCCTCCTGCCTTAGCTTCCCAGAGCGCTGGGATTATAGGCATGAGCCACTGTGCCAGGCCTGCTAATTCTATCCTACAATTGGTTCCTCTGGAAGAAGGAATTCTAGTACTTAGATCAATGGGAGATGAATTCTAGTACTTAAATCTAGTACTTAGATAAATTCTAGTACTTAAATAGTACTTAATTCTAGTACTTAAGTGCTAGAAATAGTACATAATTCTAGTACTTAATACTAGTACTTAAGTACTAGATAAATGGGAGGGGGCAGGGGTAGACATAGTATTTACTTAGTACTAGACTAAGTACTATGTCTAAGACCACTTACTCCTTGAAGGTTGCATCTCTGTCCTGATGCCTAAACAAAGTAGTTATTCAGTAAACATTTGCTGAATGGATAAACATCTTTTCAATGAGTCAAAAGAAAAACAATCCTCATGCAGACCTCAGATTGTGCTACTGCAACACTTCTCCCACCATCTGCACATTTGGCCTCCACATGCTGAGTAGCCTGACTTTGCTTCTTCATGTCACAGCTGTAACTGCTACTTTGGAACTGACTCTTGCTGGCCTGACACTTTAGAGATACCATCTATTTCTGGACTTCCTAGCCATGGAACCACTAAGAATAGCATTTGCGTGGACTGGGGAGGGTCCTTTGGACCATACTTGATAACTTGGAGCTTGTGAGGAGAGGCCGATGATTGGGAAGCCATCTGGTAGAGTGTGCTGAAGTCTCCTTTGGGGTCATCCATTCTCAAGGAACTGTCAGCTGTGCCAGGGAG
This sequence comes from Cacajao melanocephalus, assembly GCA_963573385.1. Lineage (NCBI taxonomy): Eukaryota > Metazoa > Chordata > Mammalia > Primates > Pitheciidae > Cacajao > Cacajao melanocephalus. The sequence goes on along the minus strand of CAUYLG010032663.1, from coordinate 77,684 downwards.
TAGGGACGGGCTGAGCAGTCGCTCTTGGAGATCACATTTCAGGCACACTACAATAAAAGCAGCATTGGAGGAAGGAGTGTGGGTCATAAGTTACCTTAGGCTATGCCATTAAGAGACAACATCTGGTACCCATTCCATCTCTACCAGGCAAGCAAGGGATAGGAGGAGGCAGGAGAGTGGAAAGAGGAAAGCCTGACTGGTTTGGGAAGGGAGAGCAGGTCTGGAACCTATAGTATCTCTATAGCTCTACATAACAGTTAACTTATTTTCAAGGGTCTGATGTGATTTTTATTTCTTTTACTTCTGGGCTGGCTGAGCAGTTGTCTCATAGTGAGACATCTGGCTTGTGATCCAGTCTGAGGAACATGCATCTTCTGTGGAGGAGGTAGCTAATACCAAAATATGCAGAGGCCCTTTGGCAATCACAGAAGGAAATCTTGCTGCTTCCTTGAGGCTAAGGCTTGGCAACAGTGCAGGTCAGATGAAGGAAGAGCAGGAAAGCAGAAGTTAGGCAGTCATATGACTGCTACTGTTTCTTTGTGGGCTAGTTCAGGGACATTTGGGGTGGGGGGAAAGGAATAAGTTCCTGAAATAGTTTATTTTTTAATTCCCCAAAGAAACGTGAGTTTAGGACCTTCTGGGCCTTGGAGCATCACAACAGCATCAGACAACAGTTCTGAGGAGTGCTTAGGCTAGGTAGGAGTTATTCATATATGTATTATACTCTTCTGTATTAAGCTTCTGTTCCAGTAGGTAACTGCATATGCCACAGTTTATGATGTTCTGTTGCACAAGCTTGAATCCTTGGTATTACAAAGTTCTTCAATAAAATGTATACCTGGTTTGAATACTGATAACAAACTTGTGAATATACGAATGTTGAGCACTTCTGAGAAGGCTGATAGTTGATGTTAGTGACTTGTGAAGTGACTGTACTAACTGCAACATGAGGTAAAAACATAGAAACAACACAGAAAAAAATATAGTGGCAGAATAAATGTCAGATCCAGCTGGCCCTCCTGGGCCATGTGAATAAGACCTAGACATTAATTCTGGGTGAGATGGCCCTCAGCCAGACATGTCCCAGAGCCCAGGAGGTCAGTAGGAGGGACTTTGCTTAGGACTCCAGCTTCCTCTCATTTTCTCTGTGCCTGACTTCTCCATTTCTGGTCCTGGGGCTTTAGGACTGGACAGTTGTGTTCATCTGGCTGAGGTTTTCATTCTGGTTGCAGTAAGAATCATCTAGGGCAACAGTCCTCAACCATTTTGGCATTAGGGACCAGTTTCATACCAGACGATTTTTCCATGGGGTGGTGGGGGATGGTTTTGGGATGAAACCATTCCTCCTTAGATCATCAGGCTTAGATCATTAGTTAGATTCTGATAGGGTGTGCACAACCTAGATCCATTGCATGCATAGTTCACAATAGGGTTTGGGCTTCTATGAGAACCTAATGATGCAGCCCATCTGATAGGAGACGGAGCTCAGATGGTAATCCTCACTCACCAGCTGTTCACTTCCTGCTAATCCAGTTCCTAACAGGGCCCAACAGGGTTGGGGACCCCTGATCTAGGGAACTTTAAAAAGATACTGATGTCTGGGCCCTACCCCAGACCAATTAAATCAGGGTCTCTGGGGGTAAAGCCCAGACACTGGTATTTTTTTTTAAATAAGTTCCCCATGTGATTCTTATTGCAGCCCTGGTTAAGAACTACCCAAACTGTGGTCTCAGCAGAGTGTCCCAAGGCTGGGAAAGCTATTTTAGCAGGGCTTAAATCTAGAACCAGGTGTGCTTCTCCCACCCAGAGCCCAGATACAGATGTGGCAGACCCCAAACCTAAGAACAAAAAAAGAAACTCATGTGTAGCTCACTGTGTGGTCTGTCAGAGGAAGGCCCTTCTAAGGGACACACCTAGATATGGGTGAAGGGCCCTAGGCAGTCAAAGAAGCAGGTAGCATCAGATAGAGAACCTTGTAAGAAGGAGTCAGAGTGAACATCTGAGATGCATGCCCCAAAGAGTCTAGAGGAGGAAAACTTGGGGTTTTGGTTTTCTTTCATTTTTTTGTAGTGAGCCATAGTCCAGAAATCTACAGGTGTGGCAGTACATCAATTTTTAAAGTAATAACGACAGCATAATCTTTATTGTGGTTGTTTAAAATCTCAGGTGGGTCACATCCACCCTAGAAGAGGCCTAATGTCCCCAGACCTCATTCCAGCTGTCCTGAATATCTGGATTCCAGTGAAGACCTCCTCAGCAGAAAATCTGACTACAGTCTAGATCTAAGTTCCACTGTGCATCCTGAAGACCTACAGATTTCTCAAAAAAATGGTTATAGATGGAGATAAATATTCTGGCTCTGACCCTGGTGCTGAAAGCTTTGGAAAGAGAGAGGGGAAGCCAGATAAATTCTGATTAGCATCATAAGCAAATGCCATGCAATAGTGGAAGAAAGGCTGGTTATAGGAGTTCCTGGCCTCGGAGGGCCCCAGCCCTCCTAATGAAATAAGTGAATCTCTAGCCCCTTTGTTCAGAATTGCTCAGTACAAGGCAGGTTAGTATAATAGATAAAGGCCCAGGTTCTGGAGGAAGATAGACCTGGGTTTATGGACATTGTCTGGGCTGAGAGTGTCAAGTGCACAAAATACAGATTTCTGATCCTAAGGATTAAGAGTGGGCCCTGTTGCCTGGCTTCAAATCCTAGCTCTGCTACTAATATGCTGTGCAGCCCTGAGAAGTGTGTTTAATTTCTCTAAGTCTCAGTTTTCTCATATGTAAAACGGGGGTAATACTGTATTTAATTGATTCTAAGACACATTTTTTAAAATCTCTACATGTGTCTTACAATTGCCATTGGCCATGCAGGCACTCTAAGTCCTCACTACTTTAACCTAAAAAAGCTCTCTCAATATAAGTAAAATATTACTTCTAAGTGACAAGAAAGAGCTGTGTAATGTGCAATGGGCAATGTTTTCTTTCTTAAGAAAATCTTTATTATTATTATTTTTATTTATTTATTTATTTATTTATTTTTTAGAGACAGGGTCTTAACTCTGTTGCCCAGGCTGAAGTTCAGTGGCTCCATCACGGGATCACCGCAACCTTAAACTCCTGGGTATAAGCGATCCTCTTGCCTCAGTCTCCCGAGTAGCTGAGACTACAGGTGCATACCACCATTCCTGGCTCATTTTTTATTTTTATTTTTTGTAGAGACAGGTCTATATTGCACAGGCTGTTACAAACTCCTGGCTTCAAGGGATCCTTCCACCTTTGCCTCCCAGAATGCTGACATTACAGGAGTGAGCCACCGCACCTAGTCTGTTTTCCTTCTTACTGGTACATAAAATAGTGGTATATCTTATAATTGATAGCATCTTAGATTCAATGACATATGGTAATAGTACTGCCTCATGTTGTGTTGTGTGAAGATAAAATGGGATAATGCAAGAAATGAAGTTAATTTAGTGCTTAGCACAGAGGAAGAGCTCAATAATGTTAGCTATATGCTAGCTTCTGTATAAAGTTGCTAACTGCCTTAAATAGGGAAAATGGATAAGTGAATTCCAGAGGATAGGAAAAGGAGAAATTGGTATTATCAGCCTTGGACAAAAGGGGTGGAAAAGAGGTTCTGGGAAGAATGTTTTACACAAAGAAAAGACAGATTAAAATCAAGTTAAGTTGGCAAAGCCATCCTGGACACTAGGTTGAAATCGGGGAGAGAAGAAGAGACTTGATGGCCATACCTAGACAGAAAGGGTCTTGGAAAGCCTTAATCCTGTGTAGTAACACCTCCAAAAAGCCCTTCCCTATCCTGAAGAAACAATGGTCATAAAGAGTTTTATAATAGCTGAAGAAAAGGAACATATATAAAAACTCAAATATACTGCTAGTGGTCAAGAAAGAGCTCTCAAAGGAGGCAGTAACCCCAATGAGTTGTGTCAAAGCCTAGGAGAAGGGCTTTGGTAAACATCACGTTCAATCCAGTCTTCAACCCTCAATGATCTCTGTAGCCACTACCACTACCAGTATTCTGTTCAATGAGAAAGATGGGTACAAACTCCCACCCCTAAAGAAGACATACTTTGGTAATTTCTCTTTGGAGCTGGTCCCTGAGGACTCAGCTTTCCCAGACTCAGTGTGGCTGATTAGACTGACGGGTAGGCCCATCTGGAGGCCTGGCTGTCCCAGGTCCTGCCTGAGCCAGCCTTTGGAAGAGATGAGAGAATGGAAATGGCCTTATTCTTACCATCTAGTGGGACCTGGAATGAAGTATAATTGCCAGGCAGAACAGTATCCAGGGTCTTTTTGGCATGCCCAGAACACTGGATTGATCTCTCAGTTTCAGTAATTGCCTGAACTGCTTTGTGAACATGGTTTTGGGCCACTGGTTGTCCTCCCTGGGGCGTATCTCTTTAGTTTCCCCCTATTTGTTGCCTCCCTAGTGAGATCTTTGTTTAACCTTGGTTCTCTTCCTCTTGCCACAGGCCCTATTGATATTGTTGAGGTAGCAGCATGCTCCCAATTATAATGCCAATAATATTTACCACATTAAAAATGAGAATATTGAGAAATGTGATTCACTGTGTTCTTATGTAGTCTAGCCAATTCCCCATCATTGAGGTGTCTGAGACTTTGTCCCTAAACCAACTGGCCCTTGCTGGTTGGGCTTAATTAGGTTCAGCTTTCTAACCATGATTGCTTCCTAGAACTTCTCTTCTTATTCCTCATGCTTATACTGGACAGCCTCATCCAATTCTCTTCCAGTCCCTAAACTTCAACCGTGCTATATTCCACAGACTCACCAATCCAGAGCCCTGATCCCAGATAAGAATAATCATAGTCTATATATCTTTTGGGGGTTATGTACTTGGATTATCTCTGGCTCTGGAAATGTTGCTGAAACACTGTGAAGAAAGAAGAAGATGAATTTGTTCTTGGTCTGTTCCACTGTTATGTAGCCAGGCTTTGAAAAATATCTCCATGCTGACGATATCATTGTCTATAGTCTGAAGGTCAATGTCAGTTCCCGGAATAGAACTCTCTGCAAAAGAAAGGGAAATAAAGTGTTCACTTTGATTGTAAATTTTGAATAATGTAAAATTTTAAATACATTCATCTTTTCTTATTTGAGATGGGGTCTCATTATGTCACCCAGGCTGGAGTACAGTGGTGGTTCATACATGCAATCATTGCTCACTGCAGCCTCCAAATGCCTGGGCTCCAGCAATCCTCCTGCCTCAGCCTCCTGAGTAGCTGCAGCTGTAAGCACTCACTATCATGCCTAATTTTTTAAAAAACTTTTTTTAAGAAATGAGGTCTTGCTATGTTGCTCAGGCTGGTCTCTAACTCTTGGCCTCAAAGCAATCTTTTTGTCTCAGCCACCCAAGTAGCTGGGATTAGCTGGGATTATAGGCACTTGTCACTGGCCTGTCTTCCACACCCATTTTTTGATCAATTGACTGTACCTCTAGACATCTAGCCTAGACACATTCTTGAGTAGTACACAAAGAGACATATGCAAAGATGTTTGATACAGCATTGCTGTAATAACAATCAAAACCCCAAACAGGAAGCAATTCAAATCCCCTCCATAGGGAAATGTTTAGATAAATTATGGCACACTCAAACTATAAAGTATTATGTGTTTGTTAATAAAGTAAAGCCAAATGTACTCACATGAAAAACTAGGAGATAGTAAGTAAATAAAGGAAGTTGTAGAACAGATATAACATGATCCCATTTATATAAAAATAAAACTATTTGTCTAAGTACATATATACGTATGTATGTAAATGCATTTTACAAAGCTCTGGAAAGCTATCATCAAACTGTTAACAGTGGACAGGAAGTGGAAATAGTGCAGCGTTCTGAAATACTTTCTCTTTTTACTATTCATACTTCTATACTGTTTGAATTTTATTGGAGTCCTGTATTTTTTGTGTTAAAAAAAAATTCTAGGTCGGGCATGGTGGCTCACACCTGGAATCCCAGCACTTTGGGAGGACGAGGTGGGCAGATCACTTGAGCTCAGGAGTTAGAGACCAGCCTGGCCAACATAGTGAAATCTCATCTCTACTGAAAATACAAAAATTAGCCAGGCGTGGTGGCAGGTGCCTGTAATCCCAGCTACGTGGGAGGCTGAGGCATGAGAATCGCTTGAACCTGGGAGGCAGAGGTTACAGTGAGCCAAGATTGGGCCACTTGCACTCCAGCCTGGGCGACTCCATCTCATAAATAAATAAATTAAAAAAAATAAAAAATAAAACATGGGAGAAAGAAATTAGCCCACTGTAAAAACAAACAAAAAAACCCAAAGCATTCTAGAATATAAAAACACCCAAAAATTATAGAGCAATGCAAATTGCTTAGTTTAACAAAGGGGACTTCAGCTTCATGTTGTTATTTTAAAAGAAGTTTTTTTGAGATGGAGTCTTGCTCTGTCACCTAGATTTGAGTGCAGTGGCTCAATCCTGGCTCATTGCAACCTCCACCTCCTGGGTTGAAGCGATTCTGCTACCTCAGCCTCCCGAGTAGCTGGGATTACAGGCACCTGCCGCTGTGCCCGGCTAATTTTTGCATTTTTAGTAGAGATCGGGTTTCAGCATGTTGGTCAGGCTGGTCTCAAACTCCTGACCTCGTGATCCACCCACCTCGGCCTCCCAAAGTGCTGGGATTACAGGCATGAGCCACCACACCCGGCCTCATGTTGTTATTTTACAGTGAAAATGTGTTCTATTACTATTTGTTATTAAAAAATGAATTTAAAAAAGCGAAAAGAAAAAAAGATGAATTTTTGGCTATCCCCTTATTGTAGAGAACCAAGCCTGGACATCAGTCATTGGCATACTGTATCTCACAAGTGTGTTTAGCAGCAAAGAGGATGGGAGAGGTCTGGTAGAGTGTGATTTAATTCCAAATCTGAATGAATGGAGCTGGGTAGGTGGGGTAATGAGGCTTTGCTGGTGTACTTCCAGCTTCAGGCAACACTAACTAAGGAATTGGGGTCTGGGTCTGCAGGTAAGGTCATCAGTGAAAGCCAAATATGAGGTGGTGGAAGAAGCACAGAGGAAATAAGGGGAGAGCTAGAAAGAAACTGAGGAGGAACCCTACTTTCTTTGCTTCATTAGGAGGGATCTCTGAAAGACTTTTACAAAGGGCCTAAGAAAAGCCAGTTGCTCCAATGAATTAGCTTCTGTGTATGACTCATGGACCCCAGGGAGAAGGCTGGATTATTTCTAGAACTACATTCCTGAGGACAAGTTTGCAGAGGTGGTAGACTCTTCACAGGGAACAAAGGGGCTTCAGTCCAACATACTTGTTCCAACACAGGGGAACTGTGGTGAGAAATGACTTATGTCATATTTAACAATTTATCCTGTGGCTCTAAAGGGGCACCAAATGCATTTCTCTATGGCTAGAATGATGAAAACTCTGCCATCTTCCATGAATAGTTATGAGGATTCATTAGTTAACTAGTTAGTTATTTCATTCATTCCATCAGATATAGCTGACATGCTGTGCCCTTATGAAGTTTTTAAAGCAGCATGAATCTTGACTATTTTTCCCTAAACTCTCATCTGCCGCATTATGTTTTAGGGTACTACTGTGATATATATAAAGTCATTGCCAAAAAAACATTTCTTGTAAGTAAAGAGAAATGTCTTTTTAAAAAAATAATGTGAATTTTATTTTGTCACAGGCAAAACAAGAAGTAATTTAATTTTTCTAAGCCTGAAGCCTGCACTTTGATTTGAGTGACAAGTATGAAAATGACTGAGCAGCTTCTCTTCAGTCAGGCAAAACAGTTCTTAAAACATAAAGTGGCGTCTACTAAAGCAATGCAGTTGAGGCCAGGCATGGTGGCTCATGCTGTATAGTCCCATCAACTTTGGAGTCTGAGGCAGGAGGATAGCTTGAGCCCAAAAGTTCAAAGACCCACCTGGTTAACATAGTGAGGCACTGTCTCAGTTGCAAAAAGAAAGAAAGAAAGAAAGAAAAAAAAAAGAAATAGAATTGAGCAAAAGAGCTAAGAAAGTGGAGAAGATAAAATTGCTTAGTATTGAAATGACAGAATTTTGGGAAAAAGAAATAAGTGTTTCTTTTCTTCTCCCCAGGGAAAGGGTGGATGATGAGACACTCTTACCACAGGCAATGTGAGGGAACAATGCAAAGCCACCTCCCATCAAGAATCTGGAAGTAAGGAAAATAAAGATTTCCTTAGAGAGTTAAGCTATAAAATCCACACAGAATGGTGATGCCAGTGAAAAAGTTACCCTAAGAAGGGAGAATGGCTTATTGCCCAGAGCAAGATTTGGCTGTAGCCTTATTGATGGTATTGGCATATCTTTTTTTTTTTTTTTTTTTTGAGACAGGGTCTCACTCTTTCGCCTATGTTGGAGTGTAGTGGTGCGAATTCAGTTCTCTGCAACCTCCACCTCCTGGGCTCAAGTGATTCTCCTGCCTCAGCCTCCTAAGTAGCTAAGAGTACGGGTGTAAGCCACTACATCTGGCTAATTTTTGTATTTTTTGTAGAGATGGGGTTTTACCATGTTGTTCAGGGTGGCCTCAAACTCCTGAGCTCAATAATCCATCTGCCTCAACTTCCCAAAATGCTAGGATTACAGGTGTGAGCCACCCTGCCAGGCCTATACTGGCATATCTAAAGAATGAATGGAAGGGGATAGGGTTGGCCAGAAATGCAGCACAGAGAAGGGGAACAACAGGGGCATGTGCTGGCAGTGCCCATCCAAGTGCAGCTCAGAGAAGGCATGCGGACTCAGTGATGTATCCCAGTGGCAGAGATGTGTTTGTAAAGTCTCTGCTCTTTTTGGTGATTATGGTTTTGGTTCACCCTCTAAAACATTCTGGTTTATCCTTTAGTCTTGAGCTTAGGATGGTGTGTGTCTTTAAAAGAGTGCTGTGCTGGCAAAATTAACTTTCTGATCCTGCAAATCTAAAGAACCAGGCTTGAAGCACAGCTTCTCTATGGAGGAAAATGTCAGGTGGTTAGGTCCTCCTGGCAGCCAGCCAGCCAGGCAGCAGTCTTCCCTGCTGTCACCCATCAATGTTCTGATATTCTTTTCTAACTTCTTAACCTACATGTTCCTGGAAGAGCCATGGAGCACAACTGCTTTCTTGAAAAAGTTCTCATATAATCTCCACAGAGGCTCTGTGTTTCAGGTTTGAGGTTTCAGTTTTGCAGTTTCAGAAGGGAGTGTGCACTTTCTCTGGGGCAGACTTACATTATCCAAACTAGAGACTTTCGTGTAAACCAGAACATTTTAGAGCCTAAACTTTCCATTTTCTCTGTCACTGATCTATGCATTCATTTCCTTGTGCCTGGATTATGGCAGTAGCTTCTTAACTGTGCTAGCAAACTCCATTTCTTCCCCTCCATTACCTATTATTACTACTACCAGTTACTTTTTCTGAAACATGGTTTCATCAGACCCCTCCTTTGCTCAAGAGCGCACACTGCCTTCTTGCTGTCACTCACTCATCCTGTATCACTTGGTACCACTCATTATTCTATAAGTACCCTATCCTTCCCTTCCTCTTTGATGGCTCAGACTATTTCCTCCTCATCACTACCTGTTGAGATCCTATATTGCCATCCTTGAAGACCGAGTTCAAATGCCACCTCCTTCATGAAGTCTGCCATTATGGCATTCCCTCCATTATTAGAGTCCCATAGCTCTTGGTTTACATTTGTAATATAGTTCACATTACATTTTACCTTGGTAATATTGCTATTTGGGAATACGTTTGATCTTTCCCATTTAAATGTAAATTAAAAGGTAAGAATTGTTTCTTTTCACTTTTATCCTCCCTATCAGTGCCTTGCATGGAGCTGACGCTTAGCAGACGCCTGAGTTGAACAGTAGCTCCCTCCTCCTCAGCTCTCATTACTTTTTCCTGTAACTCTTGAGCTTCCTCTAAGTTAGTCTCCTTGCCACATGACTTCCTTCCTTCCTTAGTACTTTCATTACTGTCAGCCCATGGCCTGTACCTCTTCCAGAATTCAACTTAGGACTGACTTTGTCCAAGAAGTTATGCTTAATTATATCCTCCCTTATCTAGCTTTATTTGTCACCCCTGGGTATCTGTGGGCTTCATTTGGGCAATATTAATCACACTGCTGATTTTTTTTTTGAAGGATTTCCTTCTCTTTTCTTGAGTTTATGAAAGGCTTAATGGAAAGCCCAGGGTTTGACTTGTGGCTTAAAAGTTGTTAGCTATGTGATTTTGGGCAAAGTGGAATAGTATAACCTATTTCTTAGTGAAGCACTGCAAAGTGAGATGAGTATCTATAAATGGCATGCAGTAGGTCCAACAAATATAATTTTCTTCCTTTTCTCTCATCCACAAAATGATTAACTCTTATAGGATAATAATATGTTTTCCTGTTTTAAAGTTTTTTTTTTTCCGTTGGTCACTGCTTTCTCCCCCAACTACCATCCATAGAACACCAACAATTAGTACATATTGTATTCCTCACAAATACACCTAAATGTGTTAAATCTGGGAATCAGGGAGGAGACTTCTCAGAGGTTGAAAAGCAGTTCCTTCACTGGCTGGGGAGAAAGGCACCGGTGCACTGGATGAACAGGTCACACCAATGGCATGAAATGGAAAGATTACAGGAGTGAAACAGGGCCCTTAGTGTCTGGATAGTTAAAGCAGTGAGGAAGCCCAAGCTGCAGCTAGCCTTCACATTGCTTTCGGACTTACCCTGCCCTCCTGTGGCCACAATGGGAAAAAACTAAGAAAGTCAAATGATGAAAGATTAGGTAATACCTGAAGTAGACCTTCTCAGAAAAAGCCTTAAAATATGGTTACAAAATTAAAGTGTATTTAAAATGGGAGACAGACATACATGCATATACAATGGCTGTATTTCTCTCTTCACATAAAATGTCAAAAGTAGAGGCCCAGAAAAATGTGGTCTTGCCTAGTCCTCCATATCTTCCCCCATCCCACCGGGCCCCAACCTCTAGGCCTGAACTGTTCCTTTCCGAATGACATTCATTAGGCCTGTATTTGGGTGTCACGGATGGGCTTCAGACATTCTGAGAACTCCTTGAAATTATATGTAATTCATCTGTACATGCATAGATGTATTTTGTTGGGGTGGGAGAAGGGGGAAGGCCCCTAGCGTTTATCAGATTCTCATAAGAGCTCCATGACCCCAAAAAGGTCAAGAACCACTAGAGAGACTATGGAGTCATAGAAGCTTAGCCAGCCTGGGTCAGTTTACAATTAGTTGTCTACTCTCCGAATACAGGATTGCTATATTATAGGATGTTAACACCCAGGGTAAGTAATCACAGCAGATAAAGCTTACTCAGGAACAGCAGTGCAGCATCATCCAACCATTGTCTTGAAATCAACACAACATGAGGATAATCTAACAGCTCACAACAGTGAGGCAGTCGAGCTTGTCTTTCAAAGCTCATTTGCCTCATTTGTGGAAGTGATGCTTAATCCCTAGAGAAAGGAGAAGCCCCTTGAAAAGAGGTGGCGGGGTGGTGGTAGTGGTTATCGTCATACGAACTCAGTGTAGAAAGGTGAGTGCAGGAATGGACCTAGTGGTGACTATCTCCCTGGAGCCCCAATCTATAAAAAGGATTAAAACATCACCATGACTATAATGATAGAGAAAATTTATATCCCAGTACTCCTCTCAGAGAGAGAACAGTTGTCACTCATTCATTCATTTGCTTAGTCATTCATTCATTTAATTTGTCATTCAAGCACTTATTAGTTTACTGCCTTTTATGAGCCAGGCACTTATTGATGTCATCAAGAGACAAATTGCCTGCTTTTGTGGCTTACATTCTTGTGAGAGAACAGATAATAAGCAAGCAAATAAACAGAATATAATTTCAGATAATGATAGATACTATGAAGAAAAATGAAGGTGTGTGTGCTTTTGTGTGTGTGTGTGTGTGTGTGTGTGTGTGCATGCGTGTGAATTTTTAGCTTGGTTGGCCAGGGAAGTATTCTCTAAGAAGGTGATAGTTGAGCAGAAACTTGAATGAAGTGAAGTGAGTCATAAAAACATTTGTGGGAAGATTGTTTCTTGTAGAGAGATGAGCAAGTTCAAAGGTCTTGAGGTGGGCATGAGCTCGGTGTATTGGGGGATTAGCCGGAAGACTAAAGCAGAATGAAAAAGGAAGTGAGGATGAGCTAATAAGCTGCTGGGGTGAAGGACAAGACCCTCAAAGTGGCACACTCCTGTATCAACAGGAGTCACTACACTTGCTTTGAAGAAGGGTGGGTTTCATTATTGCAATTAGGTATTGCTTAGGAAGTGTGCAAGAGTGGGGCAGAGTAAAGCAAGCACCTTTTTCTTTTTTTCTTCGTAGCTCTTAGTTCCTAAACAATTGCTGAATTTGAATTTTAAAAACATTTGTTTGAAGGTGTGCCCAAGCTATCAGCTTGCACGAGGTGCCACATGCTCCAGTCCAGGCTTGCCGTTTATGCTTTCTTGTTGTGTGGTGCCAGCAGGCAGTGGGGAAGGAGGGAAGAGGAATCTGGGAGTTCCATGAGCAGAGCCCAAGCAGAGATGCTTCAGCTTGTAGTGGACATGCCTCTTTTCCAGCCCTGCTCAGCTACCCAGGGAATTCTATTGTTAGCGGTTGTCTACACATCTGCCCTTATTAAGCTAGTATAGTCTTAGGAAGGCTGAAAAAAATAATTGTTAACTAAAGAACAGAACAGCTCTTTAGTAAACTAAAGAACACAATGGATGATTTATATTTGGTTCACAACGGATGACTTATATTAGGGGTGACCAATCTTTTGGCTTCCTTTGGCCACATTGGAAGAAGAAGAATTGTCTTGGGCCACACATAAAATCCACGAACACTGATGATAGCTGATGATCTAAAAAATCGCAAAAAAAATCTTATAATGTTTTAAGAAAGTTTACAAATTTGGGCTGGGTTGCATTCAAAGCCGTCCTGGGCTGCATGTGGCCTGTAGGCAGCAGGCTGGACAAACTTGATTTACATCATTTCTGACTAGGGAATGGTGGGCTTTGTCTATTTGGGCTGCTATCACAAAATACCACAAACTAGTGGCTTATAAGGAACAGAAATATATTTCTCACCATTTTGGAGGCTGGTAAGTCCTAGATCAAGGTGATGGCAGATTCAATGTCTGGGGAGGACCTGTTTTTGGTTGATAAATGGCCCCTTCTCACTGTGTCCTCATATGGTGGAGGGGGAAAACAAACTCCTTAGGGAACATTTTATAAAGGCACTAATCCCATTCAGGAGGACTCTGCCCTCCCTCATGACCTAAACCACCATTCAACGGCCCCACATCCTAATACTGTCTCATTGGTGATTAGGTTTCAAAGATGAATTTGGGCAGGGAGGATACAACATTCAGACCATAGCAGACTCCCTTAGCTTTATGATAGGTCCTAAATACTACAATTTCAAATGTAGTATTTCAGCTTTTAGTAAATAGATGAGTTGGGTAAGAAAACGTTTCCAGAGCAATTATTTTGGCTGGGAGAGTAGCCTTTTTAGAATCTCTTTTGCTTTGGGTTGTGTGTTTCTAAGAGGGCAGAAGTAGGGTCTGCCCTATGAGAGAAGCTGCACTGCATCCCCTCACCTCTGGAGTCATGGAAGTGTTCCCTGATTGCCAATACTGCTTTGAGTTGAGTGACTTGCTCTGCCCTGGCCTGCCCAGAGAGAAGATGTTGCAGGTACAGGAGAGAAAGGCCCTGGTTAGGGCAGGGTATACATACCTCTGCCACCAGTTGTAGCACCTTATCCACCTCTGTAACCACAACACTAGCACAGTGTTTAGCATAGAACAGGGGCTCAGTAAACGTTATATTGAACAGAAGAAACTAGCCAGCCTGCTGCTTACTTTCTCTGTGACCTTAGGCCAGTCACTTCATCTCTTTAAGCACAATTTCTCCATCTGTAGAGTGGGAATGATAGTAATACCTAGGCTAAGGGTTTACTTGAATATGAAATAATGACACTTGACTCCTGAAAGCAATTTGTGGACTTTAAAGCACCATGCAACTATAAGGGATGATAAAGTATAAAGCTGCCTCCTAGCTGTCTATGTAGTAGACATGAACATTTCATTCACTAAAAGCCAGTGCCATTTCTTTTGCTGAAAATTTCCCCTTCAATAAAGTATGTGATCCAAGTTGTAAGAAAATATATTTTATCCATAGGTCTCAATGGCTTTATTTTCATTTGATTGGAAAAAATGCAGCTTATATGCAAAAGAGATTGATCACTATTGATTGAGATATTCCAAAGTCTAAAGTATTTTTTGACGTGAGAAACACGAGACTTAGAAGGTATTTAAAAAGTCTTCTTTTTCTACAGAGACTAATTCATATATTCTATAAACCAAAAAGCATTTAATATAAATTGCAATGCAAAATTGAAAAGCTGGGAAGAAATGTCATAGGCACTGTGGTGGGGGAGGAGAGCAGGGGAATGGGTTATTTAGGAGAAGTTTGAATGAAGAAGAAAGCAGAGCTAGGAAGGTATTAAATCTTTTGACATGACCCAAGAACCACCCCAGACAGTTTTGCCTCCTTAACACCCACGGGAACTGAGAGAAAGAGCTGAGGTGAAAATAAAAGAGGAGCCATGAAAGAAAATACTTACTTGGGAGAGCTAAGTAGAGCAAGAAAAAGCTAAAGAAGACATTGAAATAAAAAAAAGTTCTAAGACATTTTCTTTTTTTTTTTTTTTTGAGACAGAGTCTCACTCTGTCTTCCAGGCTGGAGTGCAGTGGTGCGATCTGGGCTCACTGCAACTTCTGTCTCCCAGGTTCAAGCGACTGTCCTGCCTCAGCCTCCTGAGAAGCTGGGATTACAGGCACTCGCCACCATGCCTGGCTAATTTTTGTATTTTTTTTTTTTTTTTTTTTTAGTAGAGACGGGGTTTTGCTGTGTTGGCCAGGCGTCTCGAACTCCTGACCTCAAGTAATTTGCCCACCTCAGCCTCCCAAAGTGCAGGGATCACAGCGCCTGGCCCTAAGATATATTCTTAAAAAAAATTCTAGATAGAGTAGAGGGAGGGGGTGAAAATTAAAAAAAAAAATCTAGATAGACTGTATAACAGCTTTG
Organism: Cacajao melanocephalus; assembly: GCA_963573385.1. Taxonomy (NCBI): domain Eukaryota; kingdom Metazoa; phylum Chordata; class Mammalia; order Primates; family Pitheciidae; genus Cacajao; species Cacajao melanocephalus. Next base: position 62,569 of record CAUYLG010032663.1, on the reverse strand, counting down.
CAACAGACTTTGTGTATAAATACACATTTTTGTAGATTTGGAGGTGTATCTTCTGGATATTAGATTCCTAGAAGTGGGGCTGGTATAAAAAAATGTATAAAAAATACATGTCAGGTTCAGTGGCTCACACTTGTAATCACAGCACTTTGGGAGGCTGAAGTAGCTGGATCATCTGAGGTCAGAAGTTTGAGACCAGGCTGGCCAACATGGTGAAACCCTGTCTCTACTAAAAATACAAAAATTAGCTGGGCGTGGTAGCAGGCGCCTGTAATCCCAGCTACTTGGGAGGCTGTGTCAGGAGAATCTCTTGAACCTACGAGGTAGAAATTGCAGTGAGCTGAGACTGAGTCATCGTACTCCAGCCTGGGCAACAAGAGTGAAACTCTGTCTCAAATAAACAAAACAAAACAGAACAAAAGCACATATGCAATTTTGTTAGATCTTGCCAAATTTCCCTCCAAAAATGTTGTACCATTGTGCATTTGGCCAGATGTATTTGGAAGTGTAGCTTGAGCAATAGAAGGTGTTTACATGCTTTTTAAACTTTTGCCAATCTAATAATGGATAGGAAATGATATTTTGGTGTAGTCTTAATTTCCATTTCTCTAATTATGAGTGAGGTTGAACCTATTTTCATATGTTTAAGGACCATTTAAAAATCTGTTTTTGAATTATCTGTTCATGACTTTTGTCCATTTTTCTGTTGTGTTTTTAGTCTTTTTCTTACTCCTCAATTGTAAAGTGTTCTTTATATATTAGAGATATTAGTCTTTTTTCTCCCGATGGCATAAATTGCAGAGACTTTCTCCTGGTTTTTCAGTTGTCTTTTGACGTTGTTTATGGTACTTTTTGCCATGTCAAAGATTTTTATTTTTATATAAATAACTAAATCTTTTCTTTATTATACCTGGATTTTGAGTCATAATTAGATTACCTTTTTCTATGCTGAAATTATAAAGAAATTCACCAATGTTTTCTTTTAATTATTTACATTTAGATCCCTGGTCTATTTGGAATCTTTTCTAGATGGCTAACCGGTTGTCCCAGCATCACTTTTTGAACATTTCATCTTTGCCTTAGTGACTTGAGATGTGTCCTTTATCCTATGCTAAATTGATATCTATATTTGTGCCTCTTTCTGGACCTTGAATATGTATATAGTTGTGTCCCATATCAATTCTTGCACTGAACTAGTGCTCTAGTGCTAGGTATATGATAGGGCTGATTTCAGATAGAGAAGTGGCCATATTGTCCTCTGATTGGGTAGTGGCAACACAAGTCATTTGCCAAGTAAAGCAGTGGTGTCAAACATGTTAGGGGATGCAGAATGAGGAGAGAAGAGTTGAGATTTAATCAGAAGAACTTCTTTTAAGCAACAATTTCCTAAAGAGAGAGAGATGATGGAGAACTTGGGCTTACTGAGCTAAGAGAAGGGCGAAAAGGAGGTAAAAAGAAAGAACCAAACTGAAGAAGAGTAAATAAGGGACTTCCAGTCTGGCTTGGTTCCAGTACCCATCAAACTGATATTCCTGTAAAAACAGTTATAAACTCTGAACAATATTTATTTTATTGATTGATTGATTGATTGATTGAGACAGAGTCTCATTCTGTCCCTCAGGTTGGAGTACATTGGGGCAATCTTGGCTCACTGCGACTTCCACCTCCCAGACTCAAGCAATTCTCATGCCTCAGCCTCCCGAGTAGCTGGGACTACAGGTGCACACCATTGCATCTGGCTAAGTTTTGTATTTTTAGTAGAGGTGGGGCTTCATCATGTTTGCCAGGCTGGACTTGAACTCCTGGCCTCAAGGGATCTGCCTGCCTCAGCCTCCCAAAGAGCTGGGATTACAAGTGTGAGCCAACACGCCTGGCCTGAATAATATTTAAAAAACCAACTACCTGAAGGCTCTGGAGAGTGAACAAAAGTAGACAGACTTTGGAAAGGAATTGAAACTTGGAGTAACCAAGTAAACCAGCAAGGAATGAGTTCCCCATTTTTTGCACATTCTAAGAGTGGCTGCAGTCACAATAGTGTGGAGGCAGCTAAAAATTGGGAAAAAAAGCCTTTGTTTTTCACTAGCATTGCTAGGTTAAGGAGTCTGGGGCAACCAGAATCTTCAAAGAGTGAGGAAGAAATACATGAAAGGAGACAGCCAGAGCCAGAACACCCTAAATTATGTGTTTAAACTTGGTCTAGGTATCTAGCTGACTGGACCCTGCACTATACACATATGGGGTGAACTGAAAGGGGCTTATAGTTTAGGCTTAAAGATTGAGACTGAGATCTGAGTCCATGCTCACTGCAGGCACAACAGGTTGCAGTTTGAATTTAACAAAGTTAATTGTCTGAAAAATAAACACTTTTCAGAGCAATATAATAGAATCCAGTAAGAATAAAAATAAAAAGGGACAGAGGGGAAAAATAAAATCCAGTCTTTTTAAGACAATGTTCACAAAATACAAACCAAATGTTTTGTCATACTGAGACAGAAAACTATGACTCAGTCTCAAAGGAAAATATAAGTCAACAGATGCAAACCCCAAGATGACAAGATGAATTTAACAGGCAAGGATTTTAAAGTAGTATAATCAGAATTTGCTCAATGAGGAATGGAAAATATGTTCATAATAAATGAAAAGATAGAATAGCAACCAACTAAGCAAAAAGTCACAGAGTCTTGGGCTGTGCAGAACACTTTAAACAGATTTAACATTTGGGTAATCGAAGTCTTAGAAAGCGAGAGAGAAAAAATGAGGCAGAAAAGAGATTCAAAAAAATAATGGCAGAAAATTTCCTAAGCTGGGTTAAGATGTAAATTTATAGGCTGGGCACAGAGACTCATGCCTGTAATCCTGGCATTTTCAGAGGCCAAGGTGGGAGGATTGTCTGAGCCAAGGAATTCGAGACCAGCCTGGCAACATGGTGAAACCTCATCTCTACAAAAAAAAATTACAAAAATTAGCTGGGTGTGGTAGCATGAGCCTGTGGTCCCACCTACCTGGGAGGCTGAAGTGGGAGGATCACCTGAGCCCAGGAGGTTGAGGCTGCAGTGAATTGTGATCATACCACTGTACTCCAGCCTGAGTGACACAGTGAGACTCTATCTCAAAATAAAAAAGATAATCAATTTTTAGATTCAGAAGGCTCAGGGAACCTAAATAGGATGAATTAGAAGAAATTCACACCTAAACACATAATTGTCAAGCTGCTGAATAAAAAAGCAAAAGAGAAATATCGTGAAAGCGCTATAAAAAATGATCCTTTACATACAGGGAAAAATGAGTTAGGGACTGCAACTTTTGATCAGAAACCATGGAAGGCCGGAAGACAGTGGAACAACATCAAATGATCCTCCCATCTCAGCCTCCCAAGTAGCTAGGACTACAGTTGTGCACCACCACACCCAGCTAATTTTTTGATTTTTTATAGATGAAATCTCACTATGTTGCCCAAACTGATCTCAAACTCCTGAGCTCAAGCAATCCTCTCCACTTGGCCTCCAAAGTGCTGGGATTATAGGTATGAGCCACCATGCCTGGCCCTCTTAAATTCTTTAAAATACGTGATTGCTTAAAGGCAAAAACTTTTTTTTTTTTTTGAGACAGGGTCTCAGTTACACAGGCTAGAGTGCAGTGGCTCAATCATGGCTCACTGTAGCCTTGACCTTCCAGGCTCAAGTGATCTTCCCATCTCTGCCTCCCAAGTAGCTGGGATTATGGGTGCGCACTACCACGCCAGGCTAATTTTTATATTTTTTGTAGAGATGGGGTTTCATCATGTTGCCCAGGCCGGTCTTGAACTCCTGAGCTCAAGGGATCTGCCCGTCTTGGCCTCCCAAGGTGCTAGGATTATAGGCTAAAGCAAAAAATGTAACACTCTTGTGGAGTTTATGTAGATGTAATACACATGAAACTTATAACATGAAAGATAGTATATGTCAATGGGGGCAGTAAATGGACTTAATAGCAAGTTTTCTATATTTTACATGAAATGGTACTGTATATACATTAATTCTGAGTAGGCTGTAAAAGAGTTTTTAAAATACATTTTAATTCTCATAAGGTCTTTATATTTTATGTGAATATTGTAATCCTGAGGTTTCTACATTTTATATTAAATAGTATTATATTGACTCTAAGTAGACTGTAAAAAGTTAGGCATATATAATGTAATCCATAGAGAAACCACAAAAAATGCAAAGATAAATGGCTAAATGACAATAGATAAAATAAAATTGAAAAATATTTAAATAATCCAAAAGAAATCAGGAAAGCAGGGAAGAAAGATGAAAAACAGGACAAACAAAAAACAAAATGGTAGACCTGAGTCTGACTATATTAATATGTATGTTAAATGTTAATAGAGTCTACATTCTAAATAAAAGCCAGAGATGATCAGAATAGACAGAAAGCAAGAACCAGTTATATGCTGACTGTAAGAGAGAGACTTTAAATATAAAGACATTAATGAGTTGAAAGTAAATGGATGGGAAAAGATGAACCATAAAAACAGTAAGACCCAAGATAAATGAAAACACATATCCAAACAAAGATTTATGTACAGACATTCATAGTAACTTTCTTCGCAATAGTCAAAACTGGAAACAACAGAAATATCCATTAATAAATGTTTAAACAAAATATGACCCATTCATGCAATATGCCACTACTCAGCAATAAAAAGAAAACTCACTACTGACATAAACAACATGGATGAACCTCAAAATCTGAATTAAAAAAATCTAAATGCAAAAGGCATGTGTACTATAGGATTCCACTTACATAAAATACAGACTAATCTACAGACAAAAAGCAGATAAGTGGTCTTACCTGGGGCTGAAGGGATGGATGGAGTGTAAAGGGGCAAGAGAAATCTTTTTTGAGGATGAGGGAAATGTTCTGCATCTTGATTTTGATGATGATTTGTGGGCATATACATTGGTCAAAATTCACTGAATTGTATACTTTGAATGGATGCAATTTATGGTATATAAATTATTCCTCAATAAAGGAAGGAAAGGAAAAATTCTAAAAATCCAAATTTTTAAATAATTTTAGATTTTCTGCTGAACTAAAAAAATTATTTAACTCAAGTTTTAAAGAGAACAATTCACTATTTTTCTGAGACCATGGTTTCTATTAATGAAATAAACAAATGTCTCTCTGTGTTAAAAATCTTTAGGTAGTAAATACAACAGTGGTTCTAATTTAGTCTTAATTCCAGAGGGAAATGACTTTAATGCAGTTATCAAAGACAGACACAATGAACAGTTGTGTTTTCTGGTCCATTTTCTAAGACACTGAAAGGGGAAAAATCAGTATCTGTTCTGACAATTGCACTGAAGCATAAAAGAGGCTCCCCTCCCAGCCCTTTCTTTCTGGCATTCTTTATCTTCTATGTTTGGGTTGTTAACATTTGGTGTTTCCTGAGAACACATATGGAGAAAATGCCTTCCTAAAAGAGCTTGACATTGATCCCTGACAAAGTCTAGGAGGAAATATTAAACAGATGGTTTGTGAGCACTTAGAAAGGCAACCTGATACCCTTGTGTATGACTGAGAGATATAGACTAGTTGACAGCATCATTAGGTTGATTTGTAACTCGCTGAATGACTTACATACCCAATGAGTGCAGACTGCTGTCAACCTGCATAGATGCTCTCAGGATGCCAAAGTTATTGATCTCAGTGGCCATTTTAGTTTTGGCATATTTATTACTTAATCATTCTTCAAAAAGCTATTGTAAAACTTTTACTGTATGCAAATGAATACATACAATAAAAATGTAAGCTATGAAGCATAACAACAAAAATGAACACTCATGAATCCTTTATTTAACTTCAGATGTAGAACACCATCAATACTCCTGAGATATCTGGATGCTTTTCCCTAATCTTCTCCAGAAGAAATCTTGCCACACTGACTTTTATTTTTATCATTTCTTTTCTTTTAAAAGTAGTTTTGTAATGTACCTATGCAACAATCCTACATGATCTGCACATGTACCCCAGAACCTAAAGTACAAAAAAAAAAATTCCCTTTATACTTTTCCAAAAAAAAAAAAAAAAGGTAGTTTTGTGGCCAGATGTGGTGGCTCACACCTGAAATCCCAGCACTTTGGGAGGCTGAGGCAGGTGGATCACTTGAGGTTAGGAGTTCAAGAACAGCCTGGCCAACATAGTGAAACCCTGTCTCTACTCACAATACAAAAGTTAGCTGGGAGTCAGGGTGTGTACCTGTAATCCCAGCTACTTGGGAGGCTGAGGCATGAGAATGCATTGAACCTGGGAGGCAGAGGTTGTGGTGAGTTGAGATCGTGCCATTGCACTCCAGTCTGGGCGACAGAGCAAGACTCCGTCTCAAAAAAAAAGTAGTTTTGTTACTTTAACACTTTATAATTTTAGTTTTGAGCTTTATAAATAAGTATCATATAGTATACACCTCTATCTGCTTTTTTCTCAATATTGAAAAGATTCATTCACATTGTTACATATAGCTGTGGTCCATTCATTTTCAAAAATGTATGATATCTCACTTTGCAAACATTCCTCATAATATTTATTCCGTATGTCAACTTTTTTTTTTTGAGACAGTCTTGCTCTGTCACCCAGGCTAGAGTAAAGTGGTGTAGGTGTGATCTTGACTCATTGGAGCTTTAACCTCCTGGGTTCAAGTGATCCTCCCTGCCTCAGCCTCCCAAGTAGGTAGGACTACAGGTGCATGCTACCATGCCAGGCTAATTTTGTTTATTTTTTGTAGAGACAAGGTCTCACTATGTTGCTCAGGCTGATCTCAAACTCCTGGGCTCAAGTGATCCTCCTGCCTTGGCCTCCCAAAGTGCTGGGCTTATAGGCATGAGCCACCATACCCAGCCATTTTCATGTATATTTTGATGAACAGAAATTCTTAATTTTAATGTAGTTATACTTATCAATCTTTTATTTTATGGGCTGGGCGCAGTGGCTCATGCCTGTAATCCTAGCACTTTCGTAGGCCGAAGTGGGCGGATCACCTGGGGTCAGGAGTTTGAGACCAACCTGGCCAACATAGTGAAACCCTGTCTCTACTAAAAATACAAAAAATTAGCCAGGTGTGGTGATGCGCACCTGTAATCACAGCTACTTGGGAGGCTGGGGCATGAGAATCGCTTGAACTCAGGCAGAGAGCCGAGCTCATGCCACTGCATACCAGCCTGGGTGACAGAGACTCCGTCAAAAATCTTTTATTTTATGATTAGCAAAATTTATGTCTCATTTAGGAAACACTTATTCCTCTTCCTCTTCCTCAACCTTTGTCATGAAAATTTTCTCCTATACTTTTTTTTTAGTTTTACATTTTACTTTTCACATCGAAGTCTTTAATCCATCTAAAAACATTATTAAAAATGGTGTGAGGTTAGGAATATTTTTTCCCATATGGAATACTGATAGTTTCAATATGACTTAATGGCTAAATCTATCCTTTTCACACTGCTCTGCCATGTCAGCCAAGCCATGTATCAAGTTTTCATGTGGCTGTTTCCAGGCTTCTCTAATCTGTTCTAGTTTGGACAATTTGCCTATTTCTCTGTAAATATGACACTATCTTAATATAATAGCTTTATAAACCATCTAAACATTTGGTAAGGCAAAACCCTAGCCTTAATATATATCTTTACTTCTAAGATGTATAATATATATATTCTAGAATATATATTATCTCTCTATATGTAATATATAATACACACACATACTCACATATATGAATCAGCTTGTCAAGTTCATCTAAAAACTCTGATAGGATATTTTTTGTTTTAAAGAGATGTTGTTTTGCTCTCACCCAGGCTGGAGTGCACTGATGCGATCATAGCTCACTATAACTTTAAACTCCTGGGCTCAAGGGATCCTTCCTCCTCAGCCTGCCTAAACTTTTTTTGCAGAGAGAGGGTTTTGTTATATTGCCCAGGCTGGTCTCAAACTTCTGTCCTCAAGCTATCCTTCCACCTCAGCTTCTCAAAGTGCTAAGATTACAGGTATGAGCCATCATACCTGGTCCTGAACTGTTCATCTCTATTACTCGTTTCACCTGAAGCAGTATAGAGAAGAGTTAAGCATGGAAGCAATGGAGCCAGACTGCTTGGATGTGAATCCTTTTCTGTTAACTGAAAAACCTTGGGAAAGTTATTATGAACAAGAAAATAGGCCTTAGTTTTTTCATCTAGATAAACAACGATTTTTTTTTTTTTTTCAAAGACGGGGTTTCACCATGTTGGTCAGGCTGGTCTTGAACTCCCAACCTCAGGTGATCCACCTGCCTTGGCCTCCAAAGTGCTTGGATTACAGGCATAAGCCACCACGCCCGGCCGATAAACAAGGATTAAATAATACGTGGAAACTCTTTAGAACAGAAAGTATTTCAACAGGAAGTATTCAATAAAATGTTGCTATTACTATGATCTAAAAACAAATGTTAGAGTATTAAGAGACTGTGGCTTTAGTTCACATATCTTTTCCTAAAGGCTCAGAATTTATTTAAAAACAAAACAAGCTAGCAGCATTATTCCCATGATTTATGGCTCTTCTATGGGGTTAACCTTGGCTGCTAGAGTTGGCAGATTCTCCTCTATCCTAAATTTATGATCAAGATCCAACATTAGGGATCTGCTCTAGGGTTGTAGGGTTGGCTTATATGTAAAGAGGGCATTTAAGGACAAAGAAAGCATCTGGCTTTCCCTGTGAGAGGTGTATCTCTTTTTATCTCTATTTCTTCAACCAATACTTCCTAGTTCTCCTTTAAGAGGAAAAGAGGAAAGAGGAACAAAATAGAGAATAAATGGAAAAGAAAGGCTAGGAGAACTATGGAAAAAGTTTTATATTATATTACATTAAAACAAAAAATTATATACATGAATTATAACTATGTAACATAAACATGAATGAGGGACTGAACTGTACCATGCAAAAATAAAAGTGCAATGGGATGGTGAGATGAGTGAATTTTAAATAAAAAATATAGTCTTAGCTTCTTGTCAATAAAATATGAATTATTAGAGCTTGAAATTTTCTCAGTAAAAGGCACATATAAGAAGGACTTCTACTACTATTAATATCAGTAGGTGACATTTATTTGTTTGTGTCAGGCACTGTTATAAGTGCTTTCCATGCAAGTTTTCACAAAAACCTCATGAGGTAGCTATTATTTTACAGATGAGCTTTATAAAATAAGCTATTTTATAAGGCCCTATTTTATAAATGAGAAATTTGTGGAATAAACAGTTAAATTAATTTGTTCAAAATTACACAGTTCTAGAGTAAAATGTAAAAATCCAAAAGGATAGTTAAATAAATTATGATTAATTCATACATTGGAATACTTCATAGCTATGAAAAGGAATGGGTTAGAGCTCTATGTGCTAATGTGGGAAAAATCCTAGATAAATAGCTAAATGAAAAAAAATGCAGAGCAGTTGGTATAATATAGTCTCATTTTTTGTCAAAGAAAATAATATCAATAATAATAATAATATGCTACATATATATCAGTATACATGCACGTGTAAGGAGGGCAGTTCAGTAGAATGTGTCCTATACTGTTGATGGTAGTTATCTCTGGAGGATGGAATTTTGGGTCATTTTGAACTGTCTCTACTATGCTTCTATAATGTTTATATTTGTATAATGCCTAAGAAAAAATTTAAAAATAGCCAGGCAAAAGCTACTACAAACAGCACTGGACAGGATTTTTCAGCAAAAATTAAAACTAGAGAATAAAATGAAAAATACCAGGAACAAATTAAAAGAAGTCCCATTTATACAGTTAGAAGAAAATATATAATAGGCTATATGGTTAAAATTTATAGAGAACCTTAATTAATGTGAAAGTAATTTAAAGTTAACCATTTTATATTAGATCCTGTTAGGGAACTTTCTAAAATGTGAGTCTACTTTTTTAATTTCTAAATTCATTCTTTTTTGGTGATGCTGGACTTGCAGGGTCTCTAGGCCATTTTTGTGATAATTAGTTCTCGCTGTGCAGAACTGTACTAAAGTAGGCAGAATTTAGATTGAAGGACATATTCTCATAGTTATTTTATAAATGAATCTGCAATATCAACATTTGCTTTTGACTTATTTCTCTCTGAAAAGTGGAGCATAGATAATTTTTATTTAATTGATGATCATGGCTATCAGAGTAAAAGAATTATAACTAGGTTTAAGAAGTGTTTGAATCAATTAGTGATATTCATGAATTATCGAGGGAAGCTATAACTGTTTGGGATACATCCCTAACTATTTTAACTGATGTCACAGAGGCTGACCCCACCACTCACAAATCATTTTTTTCCCAATCATTTATTTGTTTTGTCAAGAAACATTTATTGAGAATCTATTGTGTGCCAGGTAGAGTGATAAGTGTTAGTGATAGAAAGATATAGAAGACACAGTCTTAGTTCCAGGTGACAGTCCACTTGAGACCTGGCCATTAAAAACAAATCTCAGAAATATACCAAACCATCCATATACACACTTTTCAAAAATATTAATAATAAATATAGCTAACTTTTATGGAGCACTTACATGATCTCATTTAATTCCCACAACTACTACATGGGGTAGGAATTAATAACCAAGGCTTAGTGAGGCTAAATACCTTGCCCAAAGTTGCACAGCTAGAAAGTGATAAAAACTGGAGTTTAGACCTGGGCAACCTAGTTTTGGAGCACCCATCTTTCTGAGAATGAGAGAAGCTGCTGTTGCTAATGTCTTGATAACAACACCAAGATAAGGCAAAACACTAAAGGAATAAAATAATTAGTTATGAGGAAAGCACAGCCAAACTAGTCAGATTCTGAGCAATGAGTCATGTACACTCAACCCACAAAGAGGAATTACAAGCAATTTATGGGAGGATGCATTATTCAGAAGCAAAGGGGAAGTTACTGGAAGAGTCATCAGCACTGACACAGGTAGAAAGCTGCTTTCCTGTGTTTAAAAGCTCTTCCATACAATGCTAGCCACTAACTATTCTAAAGAAAGGCATCAGACAGCCTTAGACTACTCTAAGCTCTATGCCACTGGAGACATAACAAGTTCTTTCTGGGGACAGTCACAGAAGGCAGAAAAGAACACAGTCCATGCCTGATCTGTCACTGGCCAAAGAGAAAGAAAAAGAGCTTATCTCTCAGATTCATTTTGAGAACCCAGTGAGAAGGGCTCTGGCTGGTGGCCTGGGGAACTATCATTGCCTCAGCCTGGGTCATGACCCATTCTGTGACCAGGAAGTTGGAGTTGTTATCGGAGAAAGGGGATATAGAGGATGCTGGGCAGACCAAGAGTAAACTCCAGGGGTATCAAAGTCATTGATTCACTCAACAAATAAGTGCTGATAATGTAGGATATACACCAAGACACAGAAATGAGTAAGACAAATTTCTAATCCCAAGGTGCTTACAGTTTAATGCAGAGGGAAAATATATCAAGTAGTTTACAGTTTAGGTGAGAAGACACAATTATTGCATAATAAAGCAATGGTGAACAATTCTACATGCTATTTAATTAAGTGCTAAATTGTGTAGTAGAGCCCACAGTGATGTGGTTGTTCTAAGAAAAGGAAAATCAATACATAGTAATGAACCTGAATTAGGATTTAAGGAATGAATAGGATTTGGCTGGAAGAGAATAGAGGAAGAAATTCAGAGAGAAGAAGAGGGAATTCAGAGGAAAAGACTGCTATGAGCACAGGCATGGAGGTAGAAAGGACAGTCAGTGAAGAGACAGGAAGGCACACAGTAAATGAGAGCTCATGAATCACACAGCTACAGCTGGTTGCCTTCCCTCCCCTGCCAGAACAGTATCAGTGGCTGCATGATGGTGGAAGCATCCACATGTGTCAGAATCTGACAGGAGCCATACCCTTAGTTATCAACCCTCTCTACTACCTAATTAGAGGGAGACAAGATGGGAAAGGGAGGAAGAGTGAAGTCATCTGCACAGGACCAGAAAGAGATCAATGGTATCAGAACAGTGGGTACTTACATGTGTGTACAACTGTGGAAAAGGCCAATACAGCCCGAAAGGACTGCAAGAGGGTGAACTGTAACTTGAGTGTTGGATGAATTAAAACTGGTCCAAAAACCCTTGAACTCCATAATTTGGAGATATCTACCTGACTTCCTGACTAAAATATTTTCATAAATTTTCACTACCTTAAATTGAAATCCAAATGTTTTAGCATGGCATAGATGGCTGTTTTCATCTAACTCTTGCCTACCTTTACACCTCACTCGCACTTCTGCTCGACAGGCTCTGGTGTAGGGAACCATGGGCACTTCTCAAACGTTGGGCATATCTTGCTTCTCAGGTCTCTGGGTCTCCTTTTTGAGTGGCCCTTTTCCTCTTCCTCAGCTTAGCCAATTCCTACCTGTCCTCCAAGACAGCGATCCCCAACCTTTTTGGCACCTCAGGCTGGTTTCATGGAAGACAATTTTCCCACAGATGGGTGGGTAGAAAGGTTTTGGGATGAAACCATTCCACCTCTGATCATCAGGGATTAATTAGATTCTCATATAAGGAGCACACAATCTAGATCCCTTATATGCACAGTTCATAATAGGGTTTGCTCTCCTATGAAAATCTAATGCCACAGCTGATCTGACAGGAGGCGGAGCTCAGGCAGTTAATGCTCACTCACCACCACCCTTCCCTCCATTCCTGCTGTGCGACCCAGTTCCTAATGGGCCACAGATGGTAGTAGTTCATGGCCCAGGGGTTGGGGACCCCTGCTCTAAGACACAGTTTCAATATTTCTTCTAGGAAGTGTAGGATTGTGAGTAACTTAGATTTACTTATTTCTATTTATTTGCCTTTTTAATTTGTTTATAATAAACATGAATATTTTTCAGTAGGTAAATATCAAGGAAAATGTCATTAAGGTAAACTGAGTGACTGGAGCAAGGGGAAAAACCACGACATAGGACTGCTCCACACTTTCTCTCCAAAGAAATCCTAGAAGGTAATTCAAGAATAAAAGTCTGGGCTGGGTGTGGTGGCTCATGCCTATAATCCTAGCACTTTGGGAGGCCAAGGCGGGTGGATCACCTGAGGTCAGGAGTTCAAGACTAGCCTGGCCAACATGGTGAAACCCCATCTCTACTAAAAAATACAAAAAGAGCTGGGCATGGTGGCAGGTACCTGTAATCCCAGCTACTCAGGAGGCTGATGCAGGAGAATTACTTGAATCTGGGAGGCAGAGGTTGCAGTGAGCTGAGATTTCGCCATTGCACTCTAGCCTGGTTGACAGAGGAAGACTCTGTTTCAAAAAAAAAAAAAAAAAAAAAAAAATCTGGCCATGCATGGTGGCTCACGCCTGTAATCCCAGCACTTTGGAAGGCTGAGGCAGGTGGATCACCTAGATCAGTCCAAGACCAGCCTGGCCAACATGGTGAAACCCTGTCTCTACTAAAAATACAAAAGGTAGCTGGGCACAGAGATGCTAGCCTGTAATCCTAGCTACTCAGGAGGCAGAGGCACAAGAATCACTTGAACCCAGGAGGCGGAGGTTGCAGTGAGCCAAGATCATGCCATTGCACTCCAACTTGGGCTACAGGAGCGAGACTCTGTCTCAAAAAGAAAAAAAAAAAAGAATAGAAGTCTAGTCTATCTTCCTTCCTTCCTTCCTTCTGTCCTTCCTTCCTTCCTTCCTTCTTTTCCTTCCTTCCTCTCCTTCCTTCCTCTCCTTCCTTCCTCCCTCCCTTCCCCTTTCTTTCTTTTTCTTTTCTTTCTTTCCTTCTTTCTTTTTCTTTCTTTCTCTCTCCTTCCTTCCTTCCTTCCTTCCTTCCTTCCTTCCTTCCTTCCTTCCTTCCTTCCTTCCTTCCTTCCTTCCTCCCTCCCTCCCTCCCTCCCTTCCTTCCTTCTCTCCCTCCCTCCCTCCCTTTTTTTCTTTCTTTCTTGCAGACAGGGTCTCGCTCTGCATGGGCTCACGCAGTCCTCGTACCTCAGCCTCACAAGTAGCTTAAACTATAGCACCACCACACTCAGCCAATGTAAAAAAATTTTTTTTTTCCTAGAGATGAGATCTCACTATGTTGCCCAGGCTGGTCTTGAACTCTTGGGCTCAAGTGATCCTCCTGCTTGGGCCTCTCAAAGTGTTGGGATTACAGGTGTGAGCCACTGTGCCCAGCCAAAGTCTAATTTCAAAACTAGACATTTTTTCCCCCATTGGATTTGCAAAGATAAAGAACAAACAAGGATAATTCCTAGCAGGAAATTATTATTTACTATTGGTGAAAGTCTTATTTATTATTGGTGAAATTATGAATTGGTATGATCTTTTTGGAGAGTTTTTTGACAATAACTATCAAAAATGCACATATTGTTTTACCTCCTAGTAACTTTATTTCTAGAAATTTATTCTGCAGAAAATGTCTGCACAAATGCACAGTTATACACATAGACAGAGACGGCTATATAATTTGTGGGCTCAGAGCAAAATGAAAATGCAGAGCTCTCTGTTCAAAAAGCAGGAAAAAAGTTCCATGAAAGTACAAAAATATAAAACTTATTCCTTTTCTTTTTTTCTATGATCTCTTTCTTAAGATATCATGGTGTGTAAGTGTGTGTGTTTATGTGTGTGCATGTGTGCACATGTGCACATGTTGGGTTTTTAAAATTTTTTTTCTTTTCCTTTCTTTTTTTTTTTAAGATGGGGTTTCACCATGATGGCCAGGCTGGTCTTGAACTCCTGACCTTAGGTGATCCGCCCACCTCGACCTCCCAAAGTGCTAGGATTACAGGCGTGAGCGACCGTGCCTGGCACATGTTGTTTTTTAATTGTGGCAACAACACTTAACATGAGATCTACCCTTTTAACAAAATTTTACATGTATAATCATACAGTATTGTTAACTCTCGGTATAAAGTTGTGTAGCAGCTATCTAGAACTTATTCATCTTTTTCGTCATGACATGGTTTTAAAAAGTTTGCCATTAATGTTACACTTCCTCAGGCACCAGATACTCGCCAAGCAAGTACAGACCCTCACAGGTGCCTAGGCAACTCAGCACAAAGGAATGTGTACTGGACCTTGACCCAGGTGTCCAGGCCCCTGCCCAGCAGGGGTACAGAGGCCAGCAGTGGTCAATGGATGGCTGATGAACTGGCAAATGAGTGAGGTCTCCACTATGGAGTGGTGGGAAGGAAGCAGGAGGTAGGGCATGTGTGAGCCAAGGCTCAAAGCTCCTGGTGTATGCTCCACTATTCCATCAAACTGCACAAAGTCAAAGATAAAATTATTAAGAATTTTAAGACAGAAACCACAGGGCATTTAATCTCAAGCATGGGGGCTTTTCTGTACTTAGGACCCTATGTGACTCCCCTGGTCATTAGCCCATGAAGCCAGCCCTACATATGAGTCTGTTCATATAGCACTGGCTATAAATAGCAAAATGTAATAAACCAAATTGTTCATTAGTGACTAAACAAATAAATTATGGTAAAACCACACAATAAAAAAACCAGGTAGCCATTAAAAAACAAGTCTGATATATAAACACTGACACAGCTGTCCAACACACATGAACAAAGAAGGTTTCAGAAAATTAGCTGTGTATGTGTATGTATGTATCTATAAAAGTGTTAATTAAAATATTAAGTGTGTGTGTGTGTGTGTGTCTACACACACACACACACACACACACACACATATACACACACAAAGACCATGGCTTCTTTAAACACAAAAAGACCATGGAAAATGTCTTTCTGACTTGTAAAAGACTACTCATTAAAATTCTTACCATCATTGCTGGGATCCTCAACAGGAGACGCTGAGTCCATGTGCTCTAGGATTCCCTTTGTGATCTCAACGACCTGAAGCCTCCTGACTGTGACTAGGTCTGTATCTTTCAACCCTTCCTCCAATTGTCTGACCACCTCTTTTCCAGGCTGAGAAGTCAGAATAGTAATCTGAAAATAAATCCAAGAATCAATGTGTCTATTCTCTCTGATGTACAGAGTGAGGAACATAACAGTTCCTACCTGGAGGATAAATACAGCATAGGTCTGTGGTGGTGGCTACTGTGTCTAGTACAAAAAGGATTTGGGTGTAACTTAAAATCAAATTTTATTTGACAGATTCTGGAAGGCCAGGTTATCACAGGACCTTTCCAATCCGGCTAAGCTGACCCCAGAAAGTGACTGGTGAAGCCATACATGTGTTTTAGTCTTTTAAGACTGCTTGAGCCACTGGCAGCATCTCATGGCTCAAAATACTTAGATTTTACAAGGTAACAAAGGAAATAAGATTCTTAAATTTTACATACTAAATGTATACCAAATATTAGAGAGCCTATATGCTCCTTTCTCTCAGTGATGCTTCCATATCACATTCTCAGACTGATTTATCTCCTTGCTGGATCCGCTAGAGCTATTTCTTTTGTTCTTTTGACTCTAAAATGTACTTACCTTGACCAATGTATCTCACCTGAAGGGATATTCAGGAGTCTGTATATAATTTGCATGTTTTATTCTACATGAATAAACATACTCTCTCTCTCTATATCACCATATATATATATATATATATATCACTATATATATATATCTCTCTCACCATATATTTATGTGTGTGTGTGTGTGTGTGTGTGTGTGTGTGTTTATTTATTTATTTTAGATGAATTCTTGCTCTGTCACCCACGCTGGAGTACAGTGGCATGATCTCGGCTCACTGCAACCTCTGCCTCCTGGGTTCAAGTGATTCTCCTGCCTCAGCATCCTGAATAGCTGGGATTACAGGTGCGCGCCATCATGCCTGGCTAATTTTTTTTTTGCATTTTTAGTAGAGACGGGGTTTCACCATGTTGATCAGGCTGGTCTTGAACTCCTGACCTCATGATCTGCCCACCTCGGCTTCCCAAAGTGCTGGGATTACAGGTGTGAGCCACTGCGCCTGGCCACTATATGTTTTTATTAGCAGTTTCTTCTTGAACTTTTAAACTCTGGAAGGTAATCATTAAATATATGTAATTCTCATTTGTACTTAGACATTTTTGATCCATGAAGACGGATGTAGATTAAAGCACTATTGTTATTATTATTTTAAAATACTTTTTTTTTAGAGCAGTTTTATGTTCACAGCAAAACTGAAAGGAAGGTACAGAGATAGCCCATATTTGCTCCCACATATACATGGCCTCTCTAACAGTATCTTCCGCCAAAGTCAATGCAATTGAGGAACATATATTGCCACATCATAATCACCCAAAATCCACAGATTACATTAGGGTTGACTCTTAGTGTAGTACATTCTATAAATCTAGACAAATGCATAATAACATGCACCCATCAATATAATAAATATCATATTGAGCCTTTTCACCACCCTAAGAATCCTCTCTGCTCTATTCATTCCTTTTTCTCCTCAACTCCTGGCAACTATTAATCTTTTTACGTCTCCATAGTTTTGCCTTTTCCAGAATGTCATATAGTTCGGGATATATATGTAGCCTCTTCAGACTGGCTTCTTTAACTTAGTAATATGCATTTAAGGTCTCTCCATATCTTTTTGTGGCTTGATAGCTCATTTCTTTTTAGTGCTGAATAATATTCCATTGTCTGGATGAATCATAGTTTATTTATCCATTAATCTACTGAAGAATAGCCTGGTTGCTTCCAAGTTTTGGCAATTATTAATAAAGCTGCCATAAATATCCATGTGTGAGTTTTTGTGTGGATGCGTTTTCAACTCCTTTGGGTAAATATCAAGAAGCATGATTTCTGGGTTATATGGTAAATATATGTTTAGTTTTATAAGAAACCATCAAACTGTCTTTCAAAGTGGCTATGCCATTCTACATTCCCATCAGCAATGAATGAGAGTTCCTCTTGCTCCACATCCTCACCAGCATTTGGTGTTGTCAGTGTTCTGGAATTTAGCCATTTTAATAGATCTGTGATGGTATTTAATTATTTTAATTTGCATTTCCCTGATGACATATGATGTGGAGTATCTTTTCATGTTTGTTTACCATTTGTATATGTTCTTTGGTGAGGTGTCTGAAAAGCTCTTTGGCCCATTTTTTAAAGTTTTATTTTGTTTTTAATTGACACATAATAATTGTACACATTTCTGGGTATGGTGTGATGTTCTGATACATGTATAATGATCAAATCAGGGTAATTTACATATCTATCACCTCAAACACTTCTCATTTCTTTGTGATGAGAACATTCAAAATCCTCTAACTATTTTGAAATATACATTATTGTTAACTATAGTCATGTTATTGTACAATAGAAAACCAGAACTTATTCCTCCTATCTAAGTGTAACTTTGCATCATTGGCCAACCTGACCTCATCCACCCTTCCCCTCTACTCTCCTCAGCCTCTGATAACCACTATTCAACCCTCTACTTCTATGAGATCAATGTTTTTAAGTTCCACAAATGAGATCATGCAGTACTTGCCCTTCTATGCCTGGCTTATTTTACTTAATATAGTGTTCTCTAGACTTATCCATGTTGTCACAAACAACAGGCTTTTATTCCTTTTATAAAAGAATGGTATTACATTGTGTATAAATACCACATTTGAAAAATCAATTTATCAGTTGTCAGACACTCAGGTTGATTTCATATCTTGGCTATTGTGCACAGTGCTGTAATAAACATGGGAGTGCAGATATCTCTGCAACAAACTGATTTCCTTTCCTTTGGATATATACCCAGTAGTGGGATTGTTGGATTATATGGTAGTTCTGTTTTTAATTTTTTGAGAAACCTTCATATTGTTCTCCATAGTGGTTGTACTAATTTGCATTCTTACCAACAATGTAAGGAGGATTCCCCTTCTTCACCTCCTCACCAATATTATTTATTTTTCATCTTTTTCATAGTAGCCATTCTAATGAGGGTGAGGTTATATTTTATTGTGGGTTTGATTTGTATTTCTCTGATTAGTGATGTTGAGCATTTTTTCACCTACCTGTGGCCATTTGTTTTCTTTTGAGAAATGCTTATTCAGCTCTTTCAGATTATTCATTTATTCCCTACTGAGTTGTTTGAGTTCCGTATATATTCTGAATATTAATCCCTTGTCAGTTGCATAGTTTCAAATATTTTCTTCTATTCTGTAGGTTGTTACTTCACCTATTTTTTTTTTTTTTTGAGACAAGGTCTCACTTTGTTGTCCAGGTTGGAGTACAGTGGTGCGACCATGGCTTACTGAAGCCTTGACCTCCCAGGCTTAGGTGAGCCTCCTGCCTCAGCCTCTCAAGTAGCTGAGACCACAGATGCATGCCACCATGCCTGATTCATTTGTGTGTGTGTGTGTGTGTGTGTGTGTGTGTGTGTGTGTGTGTGTGTTTTGTAGAGATGGGGGTCTCACCATGTTGACTGGGCTGGTCTGGAACTCTTAGACTCAAGTGATCCTGCTGCCTTGGCCTTCCAAAATGCTGGAATTACAGGTGTAAGCCACTGCACCTAGTCCACTTCATTCTTTTGATTGTTTCCTTTGGTGTGCAAAAGCTTTTTGGTTTGATGAAATTCCATTTGTCTATTCTTACTTTTGTTGCCTGTGCTTTTGAGATCTTATAAAAAAAATTCTTGCCCAGACCAACTCATGAATTATTTCCCTTATTTTATTTATTTATTTTTATTGCGCTTTAGGTTCTGGGGTACATGTTCAGATCATGCAGGATTGTTGCATAGGTACATACATGGCAAGGTGGTTTGCTGCCTCCATCCCCCCATCACCTGTATCTGGCATTTCTCCCCATGTTATTTCTCCCCAACCTCCCTACCCACTGCTATCCCTCCCCTACCCTCCCCAACAGATCCCACTGTGTGATGCTCTCCTCCCTGTGTCCATGTGTTCTCATTGTTCAACAATTGCCTATGAGTGAAAACGTGGTGCTTGATTTGCTGTTCTTGTGTCAGTTTGCTGAGAATGATGGTTTCCATATTCATCCATGTCCTTACAAAGGACATGAACTCATCTTTTTTATGGCTACATAGTATTCCATTGTGTATATGTGTCACATTTTCCTTGTCCAATCTATCATCGAATGGGCATTTGGGTTGGTTCCAGGTCTTTGCTATTGTAAACAGTGCTGCAAT
The DNA here is from genome assembly GCA_963573385.1 of Cacajao melanocephalus. NCBI lineage: Eukaryota > Metazoa > Chordata > Mammalia > Primates > Pitheciidae > Cacajao > Cacajao melanocephalus. The sequence continues at coordinate 42,477 of CAUYLG010032663.1, read as the reverse complement.
GAACATACATGTGCATGTGTCTTTATAAAAGAACGATTTGTAATCCTTTGGGTATATAACCAGTAATGGGATTGCTGGGTCAATTTCTATTTCTATATCCTTGAGGAATAGCCACACTGTCTTTCACAATGGCTGAACTAATTTACACTCCCACCAGCAGTGTAAAGTGTTCTTATTTCTCCACATCCTCTCCCGCATCTGTTGTCTCCAGATTTTTTAATGATCGCCATTTGAACTGGCATGAGATTGTATCTCTAATTTTAAGAGTCAGGGTCTCACTCTGTTGCTCAGGATGGAATACAGTGGTATGATCATAGCTCACTGCAATCTTGAACTCCTGGGCTCAAGGCTTAAGGGATCCTCTTGCTTTAGCCTTCTAGGTAGTTGGAATTACAGGCATACACCACCACTCTCAGCTAGTTTTTCTAAAAAGCATTTTTTTTTGTAGTGGCAGGGTCTCACTGTGTTGTCCAGGCTAGTCTTAAACTCCTGACCTCAAGTGATTCTCTTGCCTCAGCCTCCCAAAGTGCTGGGATTACAGGCATGAGCTACTGCACCTGGACTTGTTCCAGATTTTAGAGGAAAAGCTTTCAACTTTTCCTCATTCAATATGAGTTAGCTGTGGGTTTGTCATATATGGTCTTCATTGCATTGAGGTACACTCTTCTGTCCCTATTTTGTTGAGAGTTTAAACATTATATTAAGTTTAAACTCTGCATCCATGGAGATGATCATATGGTTTATGTCCTTCATTCTGTTAATGTGATGTGTCATGTTTATCAGTTTGCATATGTTGAACCATCCTGCATCCCTGGGACAAATCCTTCTTGATTATAGCAAATGATCTTTTTGATGTGTTGTTGGATTTGGTTCGCAAATATTTTGTTAAGGGTTTTTGCATCTATGTTCATCAGAGATATTGGCCTATAGTTTTCTTTTTTGTTGTTGTGCCCTTGTCTGGTTTTGGTATCAAGGTAGTGCTGGCTTTGTAGAATGAGTCTGGAAGAATTCTCTCCACTTCAATTTTTTTTAAAGTAGTTGAGAAGAATTGGTATTAGTTCTTCTTTAAATGCTTGGTAGAATTCAGCAGTGAATCTATCAGGTCTGGGGCTTTTCTTCAATGGAAGACTTTTTATTACTGATTAAATCTCATTACTTACTGTCATTACTTACTGTTGGTTGGTTTAGGCTTTCTATTTCTTCATGATTCAATCTTAGCAGATTGTAGATGTACAGAAATTTATCCATTTCTTTTAAGTTTTCTAATTTGTTGGCATATAGTTCTTCATAATAGTCTGTAATAATCCTTTGTATTTTTGTGGTATCAGTTGTAATGTCTCCTTTTTAATCTGTGATTTGAGTTATCACTCTTTTTTTCTTAGTCTAGCCAAAAGTTTGTGATTTTGTTTATCTTTTCAAAAAAACAGTTCTTTTTAGTTTGAGACCAGCCTGACTAACATGGAGAAACCCCGTCTCTACTAATAATACAAAATTAGCTGAGTGTGGTGGCTCATACCTGTAATCCCAGCTACTCAGGAAGCTGAGGCAGGAGAACTGCTTGAACCTGGGAGGCAGAGGTTGTGGTGAGCCAAGATCGTGCCATTGTACTCCAGCCTGGGCAACAAGAGTGAAACTGCATCTTAAAAAAACAAAACAAAACAACAATAAAAAACAGTTCTTTTGAAATTAAATTTTATGTTTTTGTTTGTTTGTTTAAGAGACAAGGTCTTGCTCTGTCACATAGGCTGGAATGCAGTGGTGTGATCATAGCTCACTGCAGCCTCAAACTTCTGTGCTCGAGCAATCTTCCCACCTCGGCCTCTCAAGTAGCTAGGACTACAGGTGTGTACACCACACCTGGGTAATTAAAATATTTTTTTTTGTAGAGATGGGGGTCTCACTATGTTGCCCAGGCTGGTTTTAAACTCCTGGCCTCAAGCAATCCTCCTGTCTTAGCCTCCCAAAACGTCGTACTATTTTTTTTAAGTTTTTCTTTTATTTTTATTATGACCATTACTATTTTTTTCCATCTACTAATTTTGGGTTTAGTATATTCTTGTTCTTCTAATTCCTTGAGGTGCAACATTAGGTTGTTTATTTGAGATCTTTCTTCTTTTTTGATGTAGGCATTTATTGCTATAAACTTCTCTCTTTTGCTGTATCTCATAGGTTTTGGTATATTGCATACCCATTTTCATTTGACTCAAGAAGATTTTAAACTTCATTTAAAATTTTTCCATTGACCCGTTGGTTGTTCAGGAGCATGTGCTTTAATAATGTTCTCTGACCTTCCTGGATCTGTGGTTTGCTGTCTGACTTTAATTAAAGAAATTATCAGTCATTATTGTTCAAGTGTTTCTTCTGTTTCTTTTTTCTTTTCCTTCTGGTATCCCATTACATGTAAGTCATACCTTTTGTAGTTGTCCCACAGTTCTTGAATATTCTGTTTTGGGTTTTTTTTCCCACTGTTTTTTTATCTTTGGTTTTTCAGATTTGAAAGTTTCTATTGATACATCCTCAAGCTCAAAGATTCTTTCTTCACCCATGACAAGTCTACTAATAAGCCCATCAAAGACATTCTTCATATCTATTACAATGTGTTTGATCTCTAGCACCTATTTTTGATTCTTTCATAAGATTTCCATCTCTCTGCTTACATTGCCCATATGTTCTTTCATTCTGGCTACTTTCTCCATTAGAGCCCTTAGCATATTAATCATAGTTGCTTTAAATTCTGCAGTCTGAGAATTCCAATGTCTCTGCCATGTCTAGTTCTGATGCTTGCTCTGTCTCTTCAAACTGTGTTTTTTGTCTTTTAGTATGCTTTTTATAGTTGTACATGGTGTTCCAGATAAAAGGAATTGCTATAAGCAGGCCTTTAGTAATGTGTGGTAAAGGATAGAGGGAGGGGAAGTATGATTAGGTCTCAGTCTTTTAGTGAATCTATGCTCTGGACTGTAAACTTTACAAGTGTTCCTCAGTTTTTTTCTCTCCACACTTAGGTGGGACAGGATGGCTAGAGAGGGCTGAAGTTGAGTATTTCCTTTCAGCTACATTGAAGGATACAGCTGGCTGGAGTTTGGTACTTTCCTTCTCCCAGCTCATTTAGACTCTGATATAAAATCCCAGCAGGTTAGGGGTTAGGTTCTGTTTAACTAGTTTCTCCTGAGTAACTACCTGTTAAGAGTAGTTTCATTATACCTGTTAAGAACAGAGTGCTCTGGTGTATTTCAAAATGGTTCATTTTTCCCTCTCTCTATCAGAGGCATGAGGGAATTTTCCCCTGATATTTACTGAGGACCTGGTTGAGCTCCTGGAGGTAAAAGTCACCAAAGTGTGGAGTGGCAGGATCATAGCTCACTGCAAGTTTGAATTCCTGGGCTCAAGCCATCTTCCTGCCCCAGCCTCTCAAGTAGCTAGGACTATGGGTACATACCACCACACCTGGCTAATCTTTCTTTTTTGTGGAGATGGAGTCTTGCTATGTTGCCCAAGCTGCTTTTGAACTCCTGTCCTCAAGATGATTTTCCTGCCTTGGCCTCTCAAAGTGCTGAGATTATAGGTGTGAGCCCCAATGCTCATCCTCTCCTAGAATTTTAGACTAGTCCACACCTAGCCTGCAGCAATGTCAATGACAGTTTCCTACTCTAGCACTGGCTCCTGTGGAGGTTTCTGTTCCAGTATGTTGTGATTCTCTGTATTTGCCTGGTTGTCTCTCCCATTTTGAAGGCAACAGTTTTTATTATTATTATTTTTATTGCATTTTAGGTTTTGGGGTACATGTGAAGAACATGCAAGATTGTTGCATAAATACACACATGGCAGTGTGATTTGTTGCTTGAAGGCAACAGTTTTGCCCTGTGACCTTACTTCTCAGGGATCTAAAAAATATTGTTGATTTTTTAGTTTGTTAAGCTTTTTACTAGTTGTTAGGATGGAGTGACAACTTCCAAGCTTTGCACATGAAGAGTTGGAAACCAGAAATCTCGCACAGTTATTTTTTGACCTGTCTGATCCCTGAGGTTACAAGAGACCAAAACTGTCTTAACTCACACTCACTCATGTACCCAATGAAGTATCCAGCCATGCCTTATTTATATTTTTAAGACTGGCTCAGTCTGGCACTCTCACATTTGCATGCTTGCTAATCTCAAGAAAATATACTCAATTTGATGCCAAGATTTGGTTAAGAAGAATTGTAAATTCCTAAGAGTACCAAGGTAAATATAAATACAGCTACCAATGTAGGCAGTTTAACACTGGCTTTACAAGTTCCAAAAATCCAGAGGCAGATGGCATATTCAGATTTTATTTTGATTTCAGTTTTTCCTTATAATTCACTTCAGTCTATATTTTTAGAGCTCTTCTCTATACCTATGTCTACATTAAGAACGGTACAGGTTATAGGAAGAAGATAAATATGTCCTTTGCCTGCAGAGAGCTGAAAATCTAGCCTTGAATATTACATCCAGTGTGAATGAAATATAGAACAATGTAAGGAAGATAAACAATGAACTCTATGTACTGAAATCAGAGCATAGCTTGGAGTCCTAAAGGCCAGCATCACTTACCTCCAGGGAAGTATAAGTGAGGGCTGCACTTGTGGTCACATGTCTGCTGTATTGTTTAAATTGCTGGAGCCCATCCTCTACTGCCAGTCGCAGAGAAGTGCCTTGTGATCTGAAACAACCTTCTCTCTGTAACATGCGGAGCTCTGAGATGCAGGCCTGCAACCTAGCAAAGTTCCCTTTCACTTGCTGCAGAGAAAAATGAACCAAAGACACAAGTCTTTAGGGACCAGGTTTCAGATTAATTGGCAGTCTAAGTTCATTATAAATAATTCCTCAGAAGTTCCTTCCCTTCCTGAAAATTTGTTTATTTGACAAACATCTACTGAATGCCTATTGTGTTCTAGGCACTGCACCAAAATCTTCCCTACACCAGAGGAAGGAAAATTTGCAGCCATAAAGGTTTTGATTTTGTAGAATTACCAGAAACATGAAAGGAAGAGTTTTAATTCATTCACTCACATAAAGGGAGGTCTAGTGTTTGACTACTTAGTTTTACTTTAGGGTGACCTGCAAACTGGAAGCCAGACAGGGTTCACCTTAGACATTATCTTCATTTATTAGTCAGTCTAGGCATCAAAAGGTTCTCTATTTAAAAATGATGTTTTCCCAGAAGTGAGAATTTTGATGTGGTTGATCACTTCAGAATTCATACAGTCCTAATACGCTCTTCAGGATAACTTCAGTAAAGAAGAGATACTTGGCTTAGTCTGCAGTCAGCTTAAGGAACCAATATACTAACCCCAGACAAGCCACCTTTTGGTTCTTCTCATCTTTCTTTATAAAAACTTGCTCTTAGGAGTCAACTAATTTAATCTGATACTAGGTCAATGTTACTTGTCCTAAGGATATATGCACTTTGATAAATGTGGACTGAAGATTTGTGACACCATTTCAAGGGATTCCATGCATCAATAGCAGATGGAGGGTAGGGAAGAATTATACTTGGGATGGGGACACCTTCCTGACCCAAGAGCAGAACTGAGTGATATCTGCAATGCACATAAAATCCATGAGCATGAGCTGTAATCCTGCCAAAATAAAAAGACTGCTTAAGTTAACCCCTTCCTGGCTTAGCTCCACAGTTGCTTACATTCTTCTCTCCCCAAGTCTTTGGGGGAAAACACAATAAACTGGATATAATTCTTATACAAAGAAAACTTGTAATCTAGATAGGAAAATAAGAAAACTGTCCAAGGAAGAAATGGGAAGAAATCATACCACAGGTGTAGCCTAGTAGGCTTTAAGCATTTCTTCTTATGTATCCCCTAAATGAATCTAAGAAACTGCATTTTTAAGTGAACATCTAGATTTTAAAATTCCAACTTTATAAGTGGTTGCTAAGGATGTAACTTCCAGCATATTTTAAATATCAACATTTAAAAATAAAACTATAATAGTCCGATTGAATCTAAACGCCATGGTGATTTGATACTCACCATTACCAATGTTAAAAGTACATGAACAAGCTCTTTTTTTCCCGACAGAAAAATTTAGATTGTTCCTTTTTCTCCTTAAACTCATATTTCCATTTCACTTTCCCCGAGAGTTTTATCACAACGTAAAAGAATTTTTATGCCTGGCAATCTTTTATTGATCATCCTGTCACACTTCTCTGCATCAAAAATAGCTATATTTTGCAAGAGTTCTAAATTTCCTATGACCATAGGCTCTAAGGGACACTCTAGATTGAGTTATTATTAGAATTATCATTCATATACAATTTATCAAGACATGTATATACCAATTTTTAGAAATAATTATTGACATTAAGCATAACTTTCATTGGAAATGTTCCTTTTAATAACTGGAGATGTTCCTCTTAATGGCATGGACAGGCTTTTCTTCCAATTAGCTTGGGTTTGTGTGAATAAATAAAATAATTATGGCTCAAATAATACAACATTCAGTATCAATTTTTATTCCTATTTAATTATTTGGTGGCCAACATGTGTTGAATTTATTGCATCATTATAAACAGAGAAAAATATTGTTTTCTCTTGACTAGATACCCAAAAGCCTATAAAAGAAATGTAACTTGACTCCAATTTGAGAATATGTACTAAAAATTTTAAGCCTCACCTTGGTATTTTTAAAAGACTAAATGTGATACTCTACAAGGCATTTCCATATCATAAATTGATTCTATTACATTTTACATATAAAAATGCTGCACATTGTTCTAATTATGTGTCTGCAGTTGTACTGCAACTATAGGACAGACACGGAATGATTCACAATGGCTGGACTAGAAGCCTTACTTCTCAGTGATCGGGGCAGTCCAGCCTGGTGATCCCATATAGGGTGTCATTATTAGATGATGCCCAAAACCAGCCACAACTTCAGACTAACCTTGTTTGGTCTACAATTGTGATGACATATTACTGTGGATTTAACAATAAAAATTCCAAACTAACGCAGGAATAGAAAACCAAATACTAAGTTCTGATTTACAAGTGGGAGTTAAATGATAAGAACACATGGACACATAAAAAGAAACAATACACACTGAGGTCTGTCAGAGGGTGGAGTGTGGGAGGAGGGAGAGGATCAGGAAAAATTACTAACAGGTAGTAGGCTTAATACCTGGGTGATGAAATAATCTGTACGACAAACCCCCATGGCACAAATTTACCTATGTAACAAACCTGCATATGCACCCCTGAACTTAAAATAAACGTTAAAAAAATTCATACCATTTGTTTTAAGAAAAAATAAGCCATTATTTCATTTTGTGTCCTCATGTTTTAAAATAAGCAATGTCCTATGTTTATATTATCTAAGGTTCAGAAGTAAAAACATTATAACAAATATGCATTCCTTGAAAACTCTAGCATTTCTAGTGTTTAGTACTCCCACTTTGGCAATGCTGAATCTGCAAGCTGACTGCTCAGTCTGGGCACATGTCAGCAGTGGAGAACGTGCATGTCCCATGAATTTCAAATGGTTCTCTGGAGTAAAGCAAGAGACTGACCCACATTTTAAAGGTAACAGCAAACATTTCACCATAGGAACCAAGGACTCAAATTTGAAACTACCATCTTACTCTGATTAGCCTCTACGATGATATGGCTGGGGGAAATCTAGTAGCCAGTGAAGGTCAGGAGAAGACGTGGTACAAGGAAGATGGGTTGATACGAAGTGAGAGATGGGTGAAGGAATTCCATGTTCAGGGATGTAATCAACAGCAGAGCAATGGACCTGTCTGCCCTGTTCTATAGAGGCCTGAGATGGAGCCCCCACCCCACAATGCAGACAGTTCACCTCAGGCCAAGAGTGCTTAGCATGCAGGGCCATGTCCTCCCACCAGACACCACCTGTACCTGCCAAGTGCCACCAATTTAAACTGATGTAGTCAGTGAAACCCCTCCATGGGAAGAAAAAGAAACAGAGCAGAAAAATGTTTTCAGCAGGTGAAAACCTGCTCTTCAGACTGTAGCAGGGCCCTTGAACCCCTTCAGTCACCACTGTAGCTTCTGAGATGTGGGTGTTGTGGGTCAGAAATGATCCTCCGTCCTCAGGCTTCCCTTGCACAGCTGTTTCCAGGCACTTTTTTCCAAAGTCAGCAACAGTAAGTGTGAAGGGGATTTTATAGTTTATCTTCAACTACAATTAACAGTTGAACTGCTGTCATTTTGTAAAATGACAAGTGCACTTAACAGATTAGTATCTTTTCAAAAATCAATTCTTAGAAACTTCTATATCCTGAAAGTTCACAGGTACAAGTGTGCCAAACCCTAAAGAAGTCTTCAAAGTGCTTCTGAAAGACAAGGGCCCTCATGTGCCAAGCCTCCCAAATCCCTCTTACCCCATCTGGATAAGAGCTCAGTGGAAATCTAGCTGTGATTGTTCAGTCTTCCAGCTCTTGTCTGAGTAGATTTTCTTGTCTTTGGAGAAAAGCATAATTTCCTCTGTCACTCCTGTGACAATGTCTTTATCTATAGCAGAACCATGGGCCCTCATCTCTGCCCTCATGCATATTTTCACATGTTTGCACTTCATTGGCAGGAAAAAGGTAAAGTAATTGATTAAGGTTCTGTTGATCAGTCAATTGCACCAAAGACCACTGTGCTTATTATCAAAGACTCTAACAGACGGCACCTGTTCTAGGTCCTTCAGCTAAATGTCTTCCCTCTTTCCTCCTACCCACCAAAAGTCAAGAGCTATCTTAGCTATGAGGTCTCTGCCTGTGTTTCTGGGAAAGATGAAGATGGCTTTTTGGCAAAAACCTTTTTGTAGTAGTCTAGAAACAGACTGCTGATAACCCTGAGGGTGGAATTTACCCATCTTGTCAACTATGAAAACTGCTGGAACATGCACTCACATTACCATGAATCCACTTCTGTAACTGGTCCTAAACCAACCATAAAAGATGAAATAGGATGGGAAGGTTCAAAGGATGCTCTGAGGGAGCAGAAGCACTATGCTGCTCCTCATGCTCTAAAAGACTTAGTAAGATCAGAAGGACTGGGGAAGGACTCTTAGAAACTGCACTCTCACCTCCACTCATTGGGTAACAGTTCTTTCCAAAACTTTATCTCTAAAAAGTTGAAATTGGCAGAGAGATAGGTGCTAAAATGCAGAGAAGTTTTTTCCCAACTCAAATGACATGATAAATGTGACTTTTTAAAGGTATAAGAGACACAAGTTACATAAATATTTATCATTCACTGGTAACTAATCCATAGTGTTCATCTCACTGTGAACTGAAATCTCAATATTACCAGACATACTGAGGAATAAGGAACTAGACTAAGACTTGCACAGTGCCCAAGACCAATGCCTTGTACTGACACAATGAACAAAGGAGCTGACCTAGATGACATTTTATGAAAAGCATTTGTTCTGATACATTCTTGGAACAAACAAAAAGACACCCCCAAGCAACAAGCTCTCAACCTCATAATGTGAAAAGGTTGTGACCAGGAAACTCCCCCAGATATGTCCTTATTTATTTTACTATATTTCTAGAGATTTATGAAAAAAATGTGAAAAATAAGAAAATTATTCCTGATTTTGGCAATCTTCCCTGTCTTGGAGTTTGTGTGGCAAACACTCACTTTCACTTCCTTGTTCAGTTAAGTTTCTGTTTCTTGTTTCAGTCCCAACCTAATAGAGGGAATATTAACCTTGACAAGGATGACATTCATTTAAATGAGAATGAACCCTCCTTGATAATGTAATGTAAATTAAATGTGGACAGAATATCTCAAAAGGAGAAACTGTGTCAATGTTCAGTTCTTTAAGGCTTTCTTTGAAGAAAGCAATGCCAAGGACTTGAAAGATGAGAGGAACAAAGGTAATAAAAGGTGTTTAGAAAAGTAAATTCTCTAATCTACATTGCAACATGCAGAGGCAAGGTTGAGGCTGCATCATAGGTGGAGAGCATTAAATGAAGCCATGCCCAAGCAACCTGCTGAAGAGTGCTCCACCTAACACCATGTGCTCTGCTAGGAATGTTGAGTGCATTCATTCATTGGAGAATGTGACTACCATGTAAACTGGGAGCTGAGAAATCTGGGTTCAAGTGTGCCTTAACTCAGTGGAGCCTGGGGCTACTGCAATGCAAAGAAAAGAGAAGCAGAGACCAGAGTTAGTGCAGTTTTCCCAGAACAGTCCAAGTGGCCTATGAGCAAGATAACATTACTGTGTTCTCCTGCCTGGTACAGTTTTATCTTTTGCTCATGAGGGAAGTACAGAGTTGGTACAAATAGGTGCATAGTTACTCTTCAGGCCTTTTGAGTGAAGATGTTCAGCCACAATTTGGCTGACAAAATTCTTGCCTATGCCAGCTCAGCCATGTAAGAAAAGAACTAGCGGTTTCTAGGGATTTTTTGTTGCTTCTAAAGCCAGTCAGTGCCTTGAGAATCACTTTCATGGCAACATGCTGTCCAAACAGCTTCTCCTTCAAATCCAGCTTGAGGGCTCCAGGAGCCAGCTCCAGAATAGAGAAACACATCTTAAAAATGCACCAGAAAAGCAGCACTTTCCCAGCTGGCAAAGGCAGCACTTTCCCAGCTGGCAAAGTGAGAGGCACATATTAACAAGTGATCCAGCAGGGTCTCTGTCCAATATGGCAGTTACTAGCAGCATGTGGGCATTGAATATCTGAGACATGGCTACTCCAGTTGAAGGTGTGTTGTACATGTAAAATACACACAAAACTTTGAAGACTAGTAAAAATGGTAATATTGGCCAGGTACAGTGGCTCAAGCCTATAATCCCAGCACTTTGGGAGGCTGAGGTGGGTGGATCACTTGAGGTCAGAAGTTTGAGACCAGCCTGGTCAACATGTTGAAACCCCACCTCTCTTAAAAAAAAAATACAAAAATTAGCTAGGTGTGGTGGTGTGTACCTGTAATCCCAGCTACTCGGGAGACTGAAGCATGAGAATTACTTGAACCTGGGAGGTGGAGGTTGCAGTGAGCTGAGATCGCACCACTGCAGTCCAGTCTGGGCTACAGAGTGAGACTCCGTCTCAAAAAAAAAAAGGATAATATTAAAAATTCAATAAATTTTTATATTGATTACATATTGAAATATTTTGGATATATCAGTATAAATAAAATAATATAAATATAATATAATATAAATATAAATATAAAATAATATAATATAAATATAATATAAATATAAATAAAATTCATTTTGCTTGTTTATTTTTTATTTTTATTTTTATTTTGAGACAGAGTTTTGCTCTTGTCACCCAGGCTGGAGTGCATTGGCACGATCTCGGCTCACTGCAACCTCCACCTCCTGGGTTCAAGCAATTCTCCTGCTTCAGCCTCCCGAGTATCTGGGATTACAGGCACCTGCCACCATGCCCGGCTAATTTTTTTGTATTTTTAGTAGACACTGGGTTTTGCCATGTTGGTCAGGTTGGTCTTGAACTCCTGACCTCAGGTGATGTGCCTGCCTTGGCCTCCCAAAGTGTTGGGATTACAGGCGTAAGCCACAGTGCCCAACCATTGCCTGTTTTTTTTTTTTTTGTTTGTTTGTTTTTTTACTATTTTTAGATGTGGCTAATAGAAAAATTTGTATTGTATGTGTGGCTCACATTATATAAATAGTAGATGGTGCTGATTTAAAGGATATACCTCAAGGAAGAGGGTAACTGATCACAGAAAAATGGCCTGATCTGCAAGAAGGAAGGGTAAGCAAAGAAATTGGTAAATATGTGAGTAAAATAAAATAAATATTAGCTATGTATAAAACAATAGCAGTAATGTCTAATTTGAGGGCAAAATGCGGGGGCAAAAATATACAAGATGAGAGAGAAATGATCAGAGTGAAAGCATTCTAAGTTAAAGCATTTAGTGAAGAGTAGAGATACCAATTAATTTAGGGCAATCCCTAAAGGAAAATAAATAGATTGTATACTTTCAAAAAAAATAGAATTAAAAAAAACCCAAATCAGATAGTAAATGGGAAAAGAAAGCATAAAAAAGGCAGGACAAATAGTAAACACTAAGTAAAATAATCAAAATAATCTTAATAATAATGTCAGTAATTATAATTAATACAAACTTCCTAAAATATACCAACTAAAAACAAATTATTGGATTAGATGGAAAAATTCCACTGCATATCATCTCTAATATGCATACCTAAACACAGTACTAATTGAGAGTAAAAGAATGTTTAAGGGCTGGGCTCAGTGGCTCATGCCTGTAATCTCAGCACTTTGGGAGGCTGAGGTGGGCAGATCACTTGAGCTCAGGAGTTCAAGACCAGCCTGAGCAACATCATGAAACCCTGTCTCTGCAAAAAATATAAAAATTACCCAGGCATGGTGATGCACACCTGTAGTCCCAGTTACTTGGGATGTTGAGGTGAGAGAATGGCTTGAGCCCAGGCGGTGGAGGTTACAGTGAGCTGAAATTGTGCCACTGAACTCCAGCCTGGGTAACAGAGCCAGATCCTGTCTATATCAAGAAAAAAAAAAAAAAAGAGAGAGAGAGAGAGAGAGAGAGAGAGTTTGAGGCATTGAGACATACCCTCAGACATTTAAATTTTATCAGGTGGGCTCCATGCACTGACATATTTTAAAAGTTCCTCAGGCAAATCTAATGTGCAGCCAAGATTGCGACTACTTTATTTTTTATTTAATTAAATTTATTTTTTTTGAGACAGGGTCTCGCTCTGTCACTCAGTGCAGTGGCATGATCATGATTCACTGCAGCCTCAAACTACCAGGCTCAAGCGATCCTCCCTCCTTAGTCTCTGGAGTAGCTTCGACTACAGGCATGAACCACCACACCCAGCTAATTTTTAAATTTTTAGTAGAGACAAAGTCTTGTTATATTGCCCAGGCTGGTCTCTAAGTCATAGGATCAAATGATCCTCCCACCTTGCCTCCCAAAGTGTTGGGATTATAGGTGTGAGCCACCATACCTGGCCTACAATATACTGTTAATTAAAAAAATTGATAATGGAATCAGCAGGCATAGTAGTATCTCATTTACATAAAATTTAAGTCCTTTCTCTGTCTATCATCTATCTATAGGGTAGTCTTGAAATAGGTTGACACTCAAATCATTGTTGGAGGGATTGGTCGCAAAGACATAGGCTAGTGCTAGATTATAAGCCAGGATTAAAGTAAAGATGAAGAGGATTTCAGAGGCTGTAAAGCTGTCGTACATTCTAGTTGGTTATCAGAAAGTCAAATTCGAGAAATAAGGGATAAAATAACTGATAATATTGGGTAAACTCCACGAATCAGTAGACATATATTATTGACCTAGAGTCCTTGGGTATGGCTAATATTTGTTGGACATCATGTAAATGCCTTGGCTTGACAGAATCTTCAAGAATTCTATTTCTGGGCTTTCATAGATTAACTTTTTTGGGTTATCCTATAGATAATATGGCCCTAGGCAGTTAGGACAACTCAGATTGATGTTTCATTGGAGGTCAGGTCAAGAAACCAGAATGCAGTTTAGGGAGTGGATTAAAAATATTTAAAAAGAAAATCAGTAGAATTCCTTTTATAAAAAATAAAATCTTACAAAGACTCCCTATATATAAATTGGTATTTTATCAGCATAAATGAATTTTTAGTATTTATTTATTTTGAATACATATATTCATAGGGTTTGAAATTCAAAAGGATATGTGGAAAAAAGTCACCTTCCCACTGTTATCCCTCAGCTACCCAGTAACTTCCTGCAGGCAATCAGTGTCACCAGCTTCTTGGGACTCTTTCCAGAGGTGTTTTCTTTATGTGAAAAAAATATAAATTATTTAATTCTATCATTTTTCTTTCCTAAATAGAAGTGATGGCAATACTTTTCTGTATCTTGCTTTTGTTGATTATTGTATTTGTGCAATCATTTCATATCATTATAGAGTATTCCATTAATACTCCATTAGTGGAATCTTGATTTTATGTAACCAATTCCCTATTAACATTCAGTTTGTTTCCAATCTTTTGTTACTATAATGCTGAAATAAATAATCTTGTACTTGTTATTTTTGTGCATGTGCAAATATATGTGTAGGATAAGGTCCTAGAAGTGAATTTGCTATGTTAAAAGATATGTAAATTGTGACACTGTCACCAAATTACCCTCTATAGAAATTGTCTCAATTTATACACTCACAAATGGCATATAAGTGTGCTTATTTCTTCAAACTCTCATGACAATATGTCATAGAAAATTTTTGCCAATTATATAGGTGAAAAGTGACATCTCTGCATAGTTTTAATTTGAATTCATCTTACTATGAATGAATTTAACTTAATTTGAATTTCTCTTACCATTTTCTTTTTCTTTCTTTCTTTTTTTTTTTTTTTTTTTTTTTTTTTTTTTTTTTTTTAGATGGAGTCCCATTCTGTTGCCAGACTGGAGTGCAGTAGTGCAATCTCAGCTCACTGCAACCTCTGCCTCCCAGGTTCAAGCAATTCTCCTGCCTCAGCCTCCCAAGTAGCTGGGACTACAGGCGTGTGCCACCACACCTGGCTAATTTTTGTATTTTTAGTAGAGATTGGGTTTCACCATGTTGACTAGGCTGGTCTCGATCTCTTGACTTGGTGATCCAACTACCTCTGCATCCCAAAGTGCTGGGATTACAGGCGTGAGCCACGGCGCCCGGCCGGTTGATGTATTTTCATGTCTCAATGTCATTTATACTTCCTTTTCTGAAAGCTGACTGTGTATATCCATCCTCATTTTCTATTGAGTTATTGAATGTTTTTTTCTTACTGAGTTGTAGGAGTTTTCTATGTATTTAGAAAATTAACCCTATATGATATGAGAAGCAAATATTTTTCCTCATATTGTTACTTATCTTTAGAATTTGCATGTATGTTCTTTGCCAAGCATACATTTTCTGTTTTTATATATTATTAATCTTCTATTTTTAGACTTTTGGGTTTCATATTATGCTTAGAAAAGCCAGTCCTGTTCTTATATTATTTTCTCCCCATGGTCTGTGTATTAATTATTAATTTATTGCCTCTCAACTCCAAATTCATCCTTGAATACATGCTCTGTGATAAATTCCTTTAAGCATTTCTCTTTTATAGTGAGCACAATGTTAAGCTTTCTTAGTAAAGGGCACGGGAGGGACAAGAAGAGGCTCTCCTGTTACATGCAGCATACTGTGGGTCAGCTGTGGGGTGTAGGGACATCTAACAGTGACCCATCCATGGATTCAAAATTCATAGTCTTTCAGGGACTTCATAGCCCTGCCTGGCCTAGTAATTACCTTTCTGCAGCCCTTTCAACATGGACACCATATGATTCAGGCCTCCTGACTGTACTAATGCCTAATTCCCTTTGCTCACTTGTCCCTCCCATCTCAATGGCACTGCCCTTCCAACATGGAGAATACACATTCCGGGCATCCTGCCTGCATGCCTGTACACCCAGCTACCACTGTAGCTCTGGAGAGTTACAGTGGAGAGTAACTTCCTGCTTTCCCAGTAACTGTAGACCAACTTCAGCCTTGACGAACCAGTGAACTTCTCTGCCATACAGTGGGTTACAAATACACATTCTGCAATTAGGTGTGAACCCCAGCCTCAGGAAGAGAGTCCCTTTTGCAAGTTTGACCTTCCTTAGGATCGCTCCCTTATTCCTAAGGTTCCATATAAATTCCTTTATATCTTATAGGTAATTTATTATCATACTTTAATATGTTAAGCTATATTTCAGTTTTGTTTGTTTTGTTTTGTTTTTGAGACAGAGTCTTACTCTGTTCCCCAGGCTAGACTGCAGTAGTGATGCAATCATAGCTCATGGCACTGGGCTTAAGGGATCCTCTCTTCTCAGCCACCTGAGTAGCCAGGATTACAGGTGTGGGCCACCAGGTCTGGCTAATTTTTTATTTTTAAATTTTTTGTGGAGATGAGGTCTCACTATGCTGCTCAGGCTAGTCATGAAGCACCTGGCCTCAAGCAATCCTCCAACCTTGGCCTCACAAAGTGCTAGGATTACAGGTATAAGCCACTATGCCCAGCCTGTATTCAAATTTTTACACAAACTTTCTTTGTTTAAATCACTGTGTGGTTTGGTTCCTGATTGTACTCAGACTGATACAATCTGTTCTAGTATTTGTATAGCTTATTTTTATACTTTGCTCTATCAGGAATCTATGCTGGTATATGCTATGAGTATGGATCTAGCTTTATTTTTCCCATATGGCTATCTAGCTGATCCAAACATTTATTAATAACCTTTTTCCAACTCATTTAAATGCTAGCTTTATTATATAGTAAGTTCCCACATGTATTTTTTTAATGAACTTTAAATTATATTCCATTACAATCTGTCTTTTCAATCTCCAGTATCACATCATTTGAATATCTGTTTAATATCTAATAGCAATAGTCCCTGGATATTATTTCTTTTAAAATTTGAACTTAATGTCTAGTTCTCCTGTTGGAAATTTGATATTTTTTGGGAATTGCATTACATTTGTACATTAGGGATAATTGACATCTGAGTCTTCCCAAGAACTAATAACTTTTTATTTGTTCAAGTCTCTTTTTGTGATTCTCAATAGTATTAAACAATTTTTTAATTGACAAAGGAAAAACTGTATATATTTATGATGTACAGCATTATGTTAATATATCAGTAGTATTTTAATTCATATAAATCTTGCATATTTATTGTTAATTTCATTCATATTTGATCATTTTGGTTATTGTGATTAAAAATTTTCTTCCATTATAGCTTTTAACTTGTTGTTCTTAGACATATAAAGGGTATAAATAGCTGTGTTAACTTTGTTGTGGATTATTTTATTGTTTCAAATAATCTCCTAGTTGATTCTCTTGGGTTTTCTGGATACATAATCAAATAATCAACAAAAAACAATTTAATCTTCTCTTTTCTCATTTCATACTCTAATTTCTTTTTCTTGTACTATTTCATACTCTAATTTTTTTCTTGTATTATTATATCAATGAAAATCTTTAGAATACTTTTTTTTGTTTGTTTTAGTGGTAAAAGATAGATTTTATTAGCTCAAGGTCCACTGAAGAGCTTTCAGGAAGTTCTAAAGTAAAATCTGGCCATCTTTTTGGTAAAATAAATAGAAGAGCAGGAATCTCTGGGTATCCCTTAAACATAAACTATGACGATTCCATTGATATTCCCTGGGCTGTAAGTAAATGACTTCTTACAAATAAAAATAACATTTTAGAAACTAGTTAATACCACTAGCCCTAATTTTGTTTTCATGTGCTTGCATATGTCTAAGAAATTTCTCCATGAAGTACATATTAAAATCTAACATTATTTCTCACTTATACATAATTCTCACTTATACATAAGTCAAAGTGCTCACTCTTATCATGGAAGCAAAACTTACCTCTGAAAATAATCTACAGAAAAAATATGTAAACACATAAAGCTTTGAGACAGACTAAGAATATCCTCCTATGTTCTATGGATCAAAGTGCAAAGGTCTCCATTACATATGTAAATAAACACTTTCATTAATTTGGGATATACTGATATTACACGACCATGCTCATACCTATGGAACATGTACATACACTACAGAAGAAATCTTGGCACTGTTTCTACTGCCAACACACTTTCCAGCCCCAACTGCTAAAAAGGAAATAAAAACTTAATATGAAAACTACTTTTCCTTTTTATAAATAGTTTTTAAGTGGAAAAACAAAGTCAACTCTCCTCTAAGACATGGAATAAGCTCCAAAATGTTTAGAGTCAAGAATCTGTTCAGTTGTTCACCAATGTTAACAAAGCACATAAGCTTTCTCTATTCAGGAAGCTTCTCTAATCATCTCCAGTGTTTTGTCTTAAAAACTGCTTTCCAAGATATGAGGTAGCCATGCTGGTTACAGTATTTTTTTTAAAAAAATTTATTTATTATACTTTAAGTTCTGGGGTATATTTGCAGACATACAGGTTTGTTACATAGGTATATGCATGCCATGGTGATTTGATGTATCCATCACCCTGTCATGTAGATGACAGGTATTTCTCCTAAGCCTATCCTTCCCCAATCCCCCCACTCTCTGCTATCCCTCCCTTAGCCCCCTACTCCCTAACAGGCCCTGATGTGTGATGTTCCCCTCCCTGTGTCCATGTGTTCTCACTGCTCAACACCCGCCTATGAGTGAGAACATGCTGTGTTTGGATTTCTGTTCTTGTGTCAGTTTGCTGAGAATGATGGTTTCCAGCTTCATCTATGTCCCTGCAAAGGACATTAACTCATCCTTTTTTATGGCTGCATAGTATTCCATGGTGTATATGTGCCACATTTTCTTTATTCAGTCTATCATTGATGGGCATTTGGGTTGGGTCCAAGTCTTTGCTATTGTAAACAGTTCCGCAATAAACATATGTGTGCATGTGTCTTTATAATAGAATGATTTATAATTCTTTGGGTATATACCCAGTAATGGGATTGCTGGGTCAAATGGTATTTCTATTTCTAGATCCTTGAGGAATTGCCACACTGTATTCTACAATGGATGAACTAATTTACACTCCCATGTTGTTTAAATTCTTTCTGTTGCCCACCTAATACCTGATGTAACATATGGGTTGGCACCTGGTAGCACCATAACCATGATAACCACTGCTAACCAGTTTACTCTGAAGGAGAACAGGGCACTAAAGGCAAATATCACCCAAAGCAGCAGAGAGGCTATAAGTCTCAATCAAAAGATTTTTGATTCAGCTTCTGACATGGTTTTATTCTCTTGAGAGGTACCTTTCTAGATTCAAACACCCAATGGCTCATTCCATCTTCATCAACGTGACTCCACCAACATAGGTCAACCATTAGTCTACTTGTGACATTCTTTGCTGCCCAAAGGTCACATGACAACAACACGATAATTGTCATCATATAGGCAATAAAGGTGCTGCTGAGTAACTCACAGAGAAGACAGATGATGATTGCACTGACTTGAAAGAACAAGTGGAAAAACAATGCCTGATTTTTGGATTTTTTTGGTCTGTTAGCTGTTTTCTCTTCTGCATCAAATAGTGAAATATCTTCAGTGTCATCATTACTGTCCTGCTGCTTCATGGCCCATAATACTTTTTTTTTGAGACAGAGTCTCACTCTGTAGCCAGGTGCCAGGCTGGAGTGCAGTGGCGTGATCTCAGCTCCCTGCAACCTCTGCCTCCTGGGTTCAAGCAATGCTCCTGCCTCAGCCTCCCAAGAAGCTGGGACTACAGGTGCAAGCTACCACGCCCAGCTAATTTTTGTATTTAGTAGATACGGGGTTTCACCATGTTGGCCAGGATGGTCTCGATCTCTTGACCTCGTGATCCGTCTGCCTCAGCCTTCCAAAGTGCTGGGATTACAGGTGTCAGCCAC
Source organism: Cacajao melanocephalus (assembly GCA_963573385.1). Classification (NCBI taxonomy): domain Eukaryota; kingdom Metazoa; phylum Chordata; class Mammalia; order Primates; family Pitheciidae; genus Cacajao; species Cacajao melanocephalus. Next base: position 23,095 of record CAUYLG010032663.1, on the reverse strand, counting down.
CGTGCCCAGCCCAGAATACTTTTAAATAATGGTGATGATAGTAAACTTCCTTGTCTTGCAGTCTTTAGTGTTTTTCCATTAAGAACAATACTAACTCTTGAAATAGAAATATATTATGCTAATATATTTATAAAATATATATTTTATATATAAAACAGAACAGCTGTCTGTTTCTGCTTTATTACAGTTTTTAAAAAACAAAATTGGATGTTGAATTTTATCAAATGCTTTTTCAGAAGTTAAAGAGATGAACATGATCATATTTCTTCTCCTTAGATACGTTAACATAGTAAATTATATTAATAGATTTCCTAATATTGAACAATATTTGAATTTTTGATATGTAATTATTTTAATGTGATGCTGGATTAGATTGCCAATACAGGTTGAACATCCCTAATCTAAAAGTCTGAATCTGAAATGTCCCAAAATCTAAAACTTTTTGAGGGCCATGAGGCCACAAGTGGAAAATTCTACATCTGACCTCATATGATGGGCTGTAGTCAAAACTTTGTTTCATGCACAAAATTATTTAAAATATTGTATAAAATTACCTTCAGATGATGTATATTTACGAAACCAATGAATTTCATGTTTGGACTTGGTTTCCATCTTTAAGTCACTATGTACATGCAAAAATTCCAAAATCCCAAAGGATCCCAAGTCTGAAACACTTCTGGATTCAAGTATTTTGGATAAGGAATTCACAACCTAATTTTTTTTTTTTTAAGACAGGCCTTGCTCTGTTGCCTAGGCTGGAGTGCAGTGGCACAATCATGGCTTACTGCAACTTTAACCTCCAGGACTCAGGTGATCCTACTGCCTTAGTCTCCTGAGTAGCTCAGACTACAGTGCACACCACCATGTCTTTTTAAAAACCTTTTTGTAGAGATGAGGTCTCACTATGTTGCCCAGGATGGTCTTGAACTCTTGGGCTTATGCGATCCTCCTTCCTTAGTCTCCCAAAGTGCTGGAATTATAGGCATGAGCCACCTCGCCAGGCTAGTATATAGGTATTCAAAACTGATATATTTTCAATAAAATCCCTTTCCAACAAGGCTTCTATGCTAAATCTCTTCAATGCACCTTAAAAATTTTTTTTAATTTTATTTTTAGGTTCCAAGATACATGTGCAGAATGTGCAGGTTTGTTACATAGGTAAATGTGGGCCATGGTGGTTTGTTGCGCCTATCAACCAGTCACCTAGGTACTAAGCCCCACATGTATTAGCTATTAATCCTGATGCTCTCCCTCCCCCCAAACTCCTTAACAGGCCCCAGTGTGTGTTGTTTCCCTCCCTGTGTCCACGTGTTCTCATTGTTCAGCTCCCACTTATGAGTGAGAACATGCAGTCTTTGGTTTTCTGTTTCTGTGTTAGTTTGCTGAGGATGATGGCTTCCAGCCTCTCCATATCCCCACAAAGGACATGATCTCATTCCTATGGCTACATAGTATTTCATTGTGTGTATGTACCACTTTTTTCTAATCCAGTCTATCATGGATGGGCATTTGGGTTGGTTCCAAGTCTTTGCTATTGTGAACAGTGCTGCAAGAAACACAGGTGTGCATGTATCTTTACAACAGAATGATTTATATTCCTTTGGGTATATATGTAGTAATGGGATTACTGGGTCAAATGGTATTTCTCAGTGTGCCTTCTTGATCACTCTGTACTCTACTCTGTTTTTCACCCTAGCACTAAAGTGCCATTCTTAGTTTCATTTATTTATTTATTTATTTATTATTTTTTTTGAGACAGTGTTTGCTCTTGTTGCCCAGGTTGGAGTACAGTTGTGCGATCAGAGGTTCACTGCAACCTCTACCTCCCGGGTTCAAGCGATTCTCCTTCCTCAGTCTCTGGAATAGCTGGGATTACAGGCATGCACCACCACCCCCAGCTAATTTTTGTATTTTTAGTAGAGACATGTTGGCCAGGATGGTCTCGATCTCTTGACCTTGTGATCTGCCCACCTTGCCCTCCCAAAGTGCTGGGATTACAAGCATGAGACACCATGCCTGGCCCCTAGTTTCATTTAATGCATTTTGCTCCAAATTCAACCTTGTCTGCAACTGATCATAACTCTCTTTGTTTTGTTTGCCTTTGCCTAGTATATGTTTGCCCACTGTTTTATTTTCAACCTTTGTGAATCATTATGTTGTTGCTCTGTCACTTGAAAACAACAGTTTTGCTTTGTGATCAAGTCTGTAAGTTTTAAAAAGCATCTGATATGACAGATATGTTTGTTTTTAGTAATACTATTTTATGGTATACTCTATTTTTATGGCTTTTAGAAAATCACTGTGCTATTTTTTATTTTCATTTTTTTATGCTTGTCTTGTCATGATTAGAAAGGCCTGTATTTCTGCTTTAGTGATTATCTTTATAACTCTGTGTAATTCCCTTAAATTAATCTTTAGCAGTATCTATTAATTCATCACTATGGAAATGATAAAATTAATGTATTTCCTTCTATTACTCTTATTCTCCCACTACTGCAGCATTAAATTATAGTTTATTATATTATCTTTCTTGGGGTTTACCTTTATGCTGTTTAATATATTATATCTCTATTGTCACCTTGAAGTGATTCCATTTGAATGCCAGCTATTAAGAATGAGAAAAAAGTATTATAGCTAAATTCGAATACTCTGAGTCCTAACATCTCATTGTAGATAATATATGATTTAAATACATTTTTGTTATGAAAAAGTAAAATAATTGGGAAGATGTTCACAGTAAGGGTATTCTTCTGAAACCCTGTTTTGAGGGGAAATGAATCATTCTGGTTGGAATTATTTATATTAAGGGCACAATGGATATAAAAGGAATTTTAATATTAATTATGAATCCCCTGTCATGATTCCTTATAAAATATTCAGAGTTATTTGATTATGCTCAAAAATTAAATATGAGAGGATATATTGAGGTATTCATCCTGAGTAAGGTTTCCCACATGCTATCTTTCTCCATCTATATTTTAAGCTGCTTCTGCAGATAGAAAATATCAGATATTTATATAGGTCAGTGACAATGGATTTAAGGTCATGTTTTTCCTTAAGCAAAGATTGGATTGTTCCATATATAAGGTAATAGCATTGTTTCAGCAATTTTCTTGAGCTTTTAACTAGGGTTGAACTTATTGTTTGGTTGGAAAGAAATTTTGGCTTTCAATTTTTCCTGAGAAACCAATGAGGAGTCTGATTCCTGGTTAAAAACCTATGTGCGATTTTTTTCAGGCCTGACCATAGGCAATTACAAGTAATTTACCTGGCAGGCCTCATGGGGGAAAAGCTGCCTTCGCCACACCAGACTTGGTGCACAGCCAATGCACTGCAGTCTCTGAAGGGAGTTGTAGTCAAGGATTCAGGCCCCCTGGCTGGTCATGTTCTTGGAATATTTGTATTCCTAGCTCTGGTACTTTCATTTATAGGTCTCTTCATGTGAGGCCTTGGGCCAAGTCCTCCTCAGGCCCTCTATCAAGACCTTCTTGTGGGGGAAGGGAGAAGAAACCCTGAAGACACTTTTCCCTACTCGGACTCAGTACTCAGTACTTTTCCACTCCTAGGCTTCCCTCCTTGCCCTCCCCTCAACCCCAGGAGGCATAAAATTGCCAGAGCCTTTTGTTCGGAACTCCTTCAATAGTGAAACTATCCCCACATCTGTACTGATCCTCAACCAGTGCACAGTTCCATGGAGGAAATGGAATAGGGGGATTAGGCACTTTCCCCAGTTTAGATTATTGCTTATACTATTACTGTAAATAATCAAAGGCTTACCCTTTCATATGTGGCTTGATGTTTTTAATCAGCTACTATGACAGCTCAGCTCTTTCCCAGCTTAGCAGAACTCCAGACAAGTCAGTAGTTTCTAGTATAAAGCTGTCTGCCTTTCCTAGTGGAGTGATTAAAAGACTAAGGGATTCAACTAGGTCCAAATGTACAGAGGCGTGCCAGAGGGATATAACATAGCCACTTGAGGAGGAAAAAAAAATCCCTTTACCCTCGTTTGGGACCTGGGCTCATTTCTTAAGAAACCTCTTATACTGAATATCATCCCTGTGCCCTTCCAGATCACTCTCTACTTTTCTCTACCCTATTTTGTGTCCTAGGAAGTTGATCCATAGGGACTGACTCAATGAGGTCATTCACACTCTTGCTTCCAGCTGGCTTTGGCCAATGGGAGGCACAAGCAGGAGATCTGGATGTGGGAGGAGAGTGAGGTCAGGGTATTTCATCTCCTGGCTTCCTCCTCACTAGATTGCCATGGGATGACTGTGTCCTTCTTCTAAAGACAATATGATTCTTTGCTTGACCAAACTTTAGTCAGCCTTCTAAACCTTTTCTTAGGCCCATCTGTGCACTTCCTTGTAAAATTTAGTTTTAGCAAAGAACCCTGCTAAGTCAGTTTGGCAAGAATCCCCTACTTTTAATGTCTGATCATTCTTGGTATCTGATGGGGTTCCCCATCTTCCAACATCCCCCACCATCCCCCAGGTGTTGTCGGATCTCCCTGGCCTGTTTTCAGCAAGAATCCTGTAATAAGGTTTAGCCAGAATTCCCATTACCCCTGTTGTTTCATTTTAGTAATGATCTATCCACTAATCCCCACATGCTCCTTGGCTATAAATTCCCACTTGCTTGCACCATATTCAGAATTCAGCCCAATCTCTCTTTCCCATTGCAACATCCCATTGTCATAGTCCTTATACCTACTGACAGATTTCCAAGGGACCAATGCCATGGTCCCTTTATTTAGGACCATAATGACATACCTATTGTGTTGGTCCTCGATAATGTCTTCCTTACTGTAATTTAACAAGAATCATGAATAACTTTTTCTTTAATAAAGGCCAAAGATCCTGTCAGGCAGCCCTCTTCAGACAGTTTTCTCCTCTTCAGTCCTGGAGGTAGGATGGCTATCGCACCATCTAAACTCTGCCCACACCTATGTAAATATTCCCTTCTATATTTCTTTGAAAATTATTCAGTTTGAGTGTGCCATCTGTTTCTTCCTAGCAATTTGACTGACTTAACAGCTCCTTACATAAATACTCAAAAAAGAAAATAAAATCCTTTTTAAAGTTACAAGCTAAAAGATAACAATGGATTTTAAAAACTATATCAAATATATACATCAATAAGCAAACATATATTAGGATAAAAGTGAAAGTCATGAAAAAACATTTAGCATGATGCCTTGTATGCAGTAAGTGCTCCATAATATCTGCTTAATGTTATTAACATATTAGCAAACAGGGTGATTTGTCAGAATTGTGTGTCTGAAAATGACCAACAAATGTCTTATATATTTGTTATAAGAGGATTGGTGGTTACTGTAGAGGCAATTTTGTAAGGGCAAGACTACCAGTTGGAAGTACCTGAGGATTGAGCTCTCTCTCAGAAATCCAGGCTCTTATCACTTGACTTAAGGTGTTGGTATATCACCAGAAGGCAACTGTGGTGGTTTTAAATATGTATACAAATTCTTTGACATACTTCTCCTCAAAGGGTAGTACAAACTTCTTGGGATTTCTTTCTTTTTTTTTTTTTTTTGAGATGGAGTCTCGCTCTGTTGCCCAGGCTGGAGTGCAGTGGCGCGATCTCAGCTCACTGCAACCTCTGCCTCCCTGGTTCAAGCAATTCTCCTTCCTCAGTCTCCCAAGTAGCTGGGATTACAGGCATGCGCCACCACGCCCAGATAATTTTGCATTTTTAGTAGAGACGGAGTTTCGCCATATTGGCCAGGCTGGTCTCAAACTCCTGACCTCGTGATCTGCCCGCCTCGGCCTCCCAAAGTGCTGGGATTACAGGCATGAGCCATTGCGCCCAGCCCGGATTTCTAAATAGACCGTCACGTCATCTACAAATAGGGACAACTTTATTTCTTCCTGTCCAAGCGATATGCCTTTTCTTACATTATTGTGCTGCCTAGGACTTTTAGTACTATGCTGAGGCGTGCTAAGAGCAGACATCTCTGTCTTGTTTCCAATCCTAGGGAGAAAGCATTCAGTCTTTCCCCATTAAATACGGCATTAGCTATAGGTTTTATTGTCAGTGGATGCTGAACTTTGTCAAATGCTTATTCTACTTCAATTGGTAGAATCATGTGGTTTTCTTCTTTAGCCTTTTAATATAGTGTATTGATTTTCAAATATTGAACCAATTTTGCATCCCTGAAATAAGTTCTACTTGGTCATGGTGTATAATTCTTTTCAATTGCTGAATTCTATTTGTTAATATTTTGTTAAGTTTTATGTCACATATGTTTATGAGAAATATAAGTCTTCAGTTTTCTTTTTTTGTACTGTCTTAGTCTATTTTTGGGATAAAAAATAACCTCATAAAATGAGTTGGAAAGTATTCCCTTCTCTTAAACATTTTCTGTAAGAGATTATGTAGAATTGATGTTATTTTTCTTTCAATGTTTAGTAGAATTCTTCAGTAAAACCATCTGGGTCTGAAGATCTCTTTTTCAGGAATTTAAAAGTTATGAATTCAATTTCTTTAATGGTTATAGGGCCATTCAAACTATCTGTTTCACATTGAGTGATTTTGATAGTTTATGCTTTTCAAGGAATTGGTCCATTTCATCTAAGTTGTTAGATTTATTTATGTAAATGTATTTGTAGTATTCTCTTATTATCCTTTGGATAATAAGGGCCCATAATGACATTCCCCTGTTTCATTCCTGATATTGGTAATTCATATTTCCTTATTTTTATTTTTACTCTATTTTATTTTATTTTTTAGACTATTTATATATTTTTTTTAGATGAAGTCTCACTCTTGTTGCTCAGGCTAGCGTGAAATGGCGCAATCTTGGCTCACTGTAACCTCCACCTCCCGGGTTCAAGCGATTCTCCTGCCTAAGCCTTCCGAGTAGCTGAGTTTACAGGTGCCTGCCACCATGCCTGGCTAATTTTTTGTATTTTTAGTAGAGACAAGGTTTCACCATGTTGGCCAGGCTGGTCTCAAACTCCTGACCTCAGGTGATCCACCAGCCTCAGCCTCCCAAAAAGTGCTAGGATTACAGATGTGAGCCATTGTGCCCTGCTAATAATTTGTATTTTCTTTTTCTATTTTCCTTGTCATTCTTGCTAGAGGTTTGTCAATTTTATTGATCTTTTCAAAAAATCAACTTCTTTTCACTGATTTTCTGTTTTCAATTTCACTTATTTTTGCTCTTATTTCCTTCCTTTTTCTTTCTTTGAGTTCATTTTGCTTTTCCTTTTCCAGTTTCTTGAGGTGGGAGTTTATATTACTGATTTGACTTTTCTTTTTTCTAATGTAAGCATTTTAATGCCATAAATTTCCTTCTCAGCACTGCTTTAGTTGCATCCCACAATTTTTTTTTTTTTTTTTTTTTTTTTTTTGAGACTGAGTTTCACTTTCGTGGCACAGGCTGGAATGCAATGGCGCAATCTCAGCTCACCACATCCTCCGCCTCCCAGGTTCAAGCAATTCTCCTGCCTCAGCCTCCCGAGCAGCTGGGATTACAGGCATATGCCACCATGCCCTGCTCCTGGCCAATTTTGTATTTTTGATAGAGACGGGGTTTCTCCATGTTGGTCAGGCTGGTCTCGAATCCCTGATCTTAGGTGATCCACCTGCCTCGACCTCCCAAAGTGCTGGGATTACAGGCATGAGCCACTGCTGTGGCCACAAATTCTGATATTTGCATTTTCATTTACTTTCATTTCAATGTTGTTGTCTTTCAAAATTTCCCTTGGCATTTTGCTTTTTGGCCCATGGATTATTTAGAAGTATTTTTATTTAGTTTCCAAGTGTTTGGAGGAATTTTTCTGTTATGTTTCTGTTACAGATTTATATTTTGATTTCCTTGTGTCAGAGAACATACTGTGTATGATTTCAATTTTTAAAATTTGTTTAAGTTTCTTTCCTTCATGGCCCATGGTGTGGTCTAGTTTGGCAAATGTTTCATGGGTGCTTGAAAAGAATGTGCATTCTGCTTGTTGTTGGGTGGAGTATTATATAAATATCAATTAGATCCTGTTGGCTGATGTTTTTCCATATCCTTATTGATTTCTCTCTAGTTCTAAAATTGTTGAGAGAGGGACACTGAATCCAACTATAATTGTGGATTTATCTCTTTCTTCTTTTAGATCAATCAACTTTTGCTCCACATATTTTATAGCTTCTGTTGTTTGGTGCATACACATTTAGGATTGCTGTATCTTCTTGGTGGATTGACCTTTTCATCATTGTCTAACGCCCCTCTCTGAACCTGGCATTCTTCCATCTGAAATCTATTTCATCTGATATATTAATATAGCCACTCCTGCTTTGTTTTGGTTAATATTTACATGGTATATCCCTTTCCATTATTTTACTTTCAGCCTACAATTAATGTGTTTGAAGTTAGTTTCTTTTAGACAAGCTCCAGTTGGGTCATTTAAAAAATTAACTCTGCCAAGCTCTTTCTTTTAATTGATGTTTTTAGGCCACTCATATTTAATGTAACTATTGATATGTTAGCCTGCCAATTTATTTGTTGTTTTCTGCTTGTTCCCTCTGTTTTTAGTTTCTTTGTTTTCTTTTATATACCTTTGAATGGGCTATTTCAATATTTAAAAAATACTATATTTTCATTTATCTATGGTGTTTCTAAGTGTATTTCTTTGCATAGGTATTTTAGTGGTAGCTCTAATTTTTGCATTATACCTAGAAACTTATCAGAGTCAACTGGTGTCAACATTATTCCAGTTCAAATGAAGTGTAGAAACCTTACCTCCCTTCATATCACTTTACCCTCCTTAGTTTATAATTATCTTAGATATTTCCTCTACATATATCCCCAACTCTGGGGCTCAAGTGATACTCCTGTCTCAGCCTCCCAAAGTGCTAAGGTTATAGGTGTGAGTCACCACACCTAGCCTCAAGATTTCATCTTTAACAATACTTTTTATATGATGTACTTTAATGTGGTTTTCTTCATGTTTCTTGTGCATGGCATTCACTGATTTCTTAAATTTGTGAGTTTAGAGTTTTTATCAAAATTAGAAAAATTTTGGCCATTTTAAAAAGTATTTATTTCTGTCCCCTGTTCCTCTCCTTTGGTAACTTTAATTACACATAAATTAGATGGCTTGAAATTGTCCCAGCTCAATTATGCTCTATTCATATAACAAAATGATTATTTTCTTTCTGTGTTTCTTTTTGGATAGTTTCTATTACTATGTCTTCATGTTCACTAATCTTTTCTTTTGCAATGTCTAATCTGCCAATAATTCCATCTAGTGTATTTTCCATGCCAGAAATTATAGTTTTCCTCTCAAAAATTTTAATTTGGATCTTTTAAAATATCTTCTATATCTCCACTTAGCTTTTTGAACACATGGAACCCAATTATAACAATTGTCTTAATGTCCTCATCTGCTAATTCTAACATTTATGTCACTTCTGGGTCAGTTTTAATTAATAATTTCTTCATAATGAGTCATAATTTCTTGCTTCTTTGCACACCTATTTAAGTTTTGATTGAATGTCAGACAGTATGAATTTTGCCTTCTTGGGTGCTACATATTTTTGTATTTCTATAAATATTCTTGAGCTTTGTTCTGGGATAGTTAAGTTACCTGGGAACAGTTTGACACTTAGGCTCTTGTGTTTATGTTAGGTAGTCTTGAGCAGTTTTAAGTCTTGGGGCTATTTTATGCCCTACTGAGGCAAGATCTTTTTGAGTCCTCTACCCAATGCATCATGAATTATGAGGATTTCCAGCTTGGCTGATATGAACACGTACTATTCCAGTTGTAAGTATCAGGTACCATTGTCTTTAGTGCTTTAGAGTGCTTCCTTCTTTGGCCTTGGGTAGTTTCCTTACACACATGTACTGATCAGTACTCTGCTGAATACTCAAGGGGAATCCTCTTCAGATCTTTAGAGTTCTTATGTAGCTCTCTCTTTCTCCTTTCCTCTATGTAGCTCTTTTTCCTCCTTGGTCTCCCTGAAGTCCCAGATCCATCTCCTTGACTCAGGGAAACCACTGACACCGCCCCAGGATCTCCATCACTGAATTGTGGCTTGGAAACTTTCTCAAGGTAGTAAGCTAAGACAATTCTTTTTTTTTTTTGAGATGGAGTTTTTTTTTTCTGTCACCCAGGCTGGAGTGTAGTTGTGCAATCTTGGCTCCCTACAACCTCCGCCTCCCAGGTTCAAGTGATTCTCCCACTTCAGCCTCCCTAGTAGCTGGGATTACAGGCACCCGCCATCATGCCCAGATAATTTTTCTATTTTTGTAGAGACAGGGTTTCACCATGTTGGCCAGGCTGATCTTGAACTCCTGACCTCAGGTGATTTGCAAGCTGGGTCCATTCTAAGTCTCACCTCATTTACTTCTTATCTCCCAGGCGGCTTTGTTCTCTGGTGTGTGATATCCAAAGTTTTTTGAAAAGTAGTGTTTTGAAAATTAGTTTTCATACGTATTATCCAGTTTTTTTTTAACTTGTTTCAGGCAAGAGGGTAAATATGCTCCCTGTTATTATATCTAGGGTGAAACAATGACTTGCTTCCAATGAACAGAATGTAGAGGAAGTGATAACATGCTACTTTTGAGACTATGGCATAAAAGATATTATGGCTTCTTCATTGCTCTCCCTCTCTTTTGGATCAGTTATTCTGGGAGGAGCCTGCTGCCACAAATTAAGGACATTCACGAGCCCTGTGGAGAGATCCAAATGGTCAGGAAATAAGAATTCCTGCCAACAGCTAAGTGAATATGCCATCTTGGGACTGGATCCTCCAGCCTCAATTGAGCTTTCAGATGACTGACATCTTGGCTACAACCTCATGAGGGACCCCAAGCCAGATCTACCTAAGCCACTTATGAATTCCTAACTCCTAGTAACTATGAGATAATGTTTATTAATTTTGGCCACTACATTTTGGGATAATTTGTTACACAGCAATAAACAATGAATAGAGGTACCAAGTTCTGCTCAAGCTGTAGAAATGATCAATTGAATTTCTTAAGTAATTTTATTCTTTCCCAAACCCAGCCTAAGTAACAATGCACAGACAAAATCCCCACACTTAGCACTTGCAGCATTTATATTAAAAACTTTCCTTGTTTGACTTTTTTCAAGAAATAAATCGTGAGTTGTTGTAAGCCTAAGGTTCTGTCAAAGCAACCAGGGTATGTTCTAACCCAAGAAGCAGAAAGTAATGTATATTATTTTCATTCTTTGTAGTATCAACAGAGATGTTATCTTTCCACTTCCAATGAGGGAAACTAAGGCATTAATCAAAAAGTAAGTAGATTCCAGTCATATATTATATTAATAATTCAGCAATAGATTTATGAAATTTCCTTTTTTGGAAATCTTAAGCAGTAAGACTTACATCCATTTAGTAGTATATGTTAACAGCAAGGCTACCTCAAGGAAGGAGATGCATAGAACCTCTGGAAGTCTTTCTCATCTCTATAATTCTGAATTTTATATAAGGGAGAAAGGGAAGATTGGAATTTTGAGGAAGAGCATAGATAATTGTCTATGTATGAAGGAGCTTTATAAAAACACTGCACCTGGCCCAGCCATTGCCTTCCATAACCCTAGGGGGCCATTTCACCTGAGTCTATGTGGAATGTAGAAAAAATATGTTCATGTTTTTGCATAGTTAGGGCTTTCTGAGCAAAGAAAACTGGTACCTGGGTTAAAGTACAAGTCTTGGAAGTTAAAAGATGATTGAACAGCCAGAGACCTTAGAAGAGATTTAGAGGCTTCCGTCCTTCTGTGTTTACATTTCAAAGGGCATAAAAGGAGTCAGTTGTTTACATTTCAAACATCTGTCAATGCCAAGGTTTCTTCCCCTCTCTCTGGAGTGAAAAGGGGCAGCTTGTAGCCTATTTATATTCCCAGATTAATAATTTTGGAGTTTCTCTTCAAGTGTGTACACTCCAATATATGCAGGATGCCCTCTTACTCTCATGGTGTCACTTGGGGGCTACTGCATGTGGAGAGGTAGTGTAGTTATTGCTATAAGTATTAATAACTATGATCTCTATTCCAGAAACATTATCACTGCATTTACTTTCAGGATAAAATGAATAATTATAGATATACTTACCACAAAAGGGAGGATGCACTCATGCTGATCTTGTACCATGTATAAACTGAACAGGGACATGCGGCTAGGGCCCATCAAGCTGCAGGCTAGAGAGAAGAAGTTCTGCAGAGCCTCACAGAGGTTGGCACAGATGTCAGCCCAGGACGGTAGAGCAATGTGCACAATGAGAAGCCGTGGAGGTTGCTGGTCAATCTGAATGTGAGTGGAGGGCCCCTTGCCAGTAGTTCGCCCAGGATGCATGGCAGCGAAACCAGAAGCGGAACTGTGGCCACCAGCTGGATATTCTCTACACATATAGGGAAGGAAAGAGAAACTACTGGTTTTCAAACTGAATTATGTGTGCTCTGTTGAATTATAAACACAAGTTGAGGGGAAAAAGTCCAGAAAGGAGTCAGATTGGGTACTGCAGCTGGTCTAGGCCATCCTATTTTAACAGTTCCCAAGAGATCTAGATGTTTGCCTATAATGTAAGCCCGAAAATGGTTAGAGATGCTGAGTGCAATTAATCAAAAGTTACACCAAAAAACTCAAGCTTCTGTCTCAAAGTAAGCTATCTGCCCCCATAAACTTTGTTTCTTCATTAGCATGTATTGTGCTCTATTATAATTTGTTCCTATGACTGCCTCTCCCACTACATTGTAAGCTTCCCAAGGGTAAAGAACCTGTCTTGTTGATTTTATTCATCAGCACCTAGCATATGTGTGTTTAGTACCTAACAAATAATTCTTAAAATATGAAAATATGACTACATTTCTCCTTGGTTAAAATTCTTTGGTTGTCTAAATCTCTTATAAGGTAAAATTTAAACTCTCTTTAAGACCTGTCATTACTTGACTGTTAGCCTCATTGGAAGCTGTTCTTTACCTTGAGGTTTTCATGGAAACATGCCAAATACATTCATTTTAGTGCATTTGCTCATGCTGCTTCTCTGCCTCCAATACTCCTGGCTACTTTTACTAATTCCTAGGACTCAGATTAGGAAGTGAGAACAAATGAGAACAAAGAATCAATATAAGTAATGAGAAAGTGACATCGTTACAAATGCTCAAACATGAAAGGGGTTATAAGAGGACATAATGAATGGCTTTATTCTAATAAGTTTGATAATATGGACAAATTCCTAGAAAAATGTATCTAATCAACACTAAAGAAATTTTAGAAACCTAAATAGTCTATAACCATTAAGGAAATTTAATTGGTAATCAAATATTTTCCCACAAAGTAAGTTAGAGGGCCAGATGATTCCACTGATGAGCTCTATCAGACTTGCAAAGATCAAGAATATCAATTTTTTTTTTAAGAGATGGGGTCTTGTCATGTTGCCCAAGCTGGTCTCAAACTCCTGGGCTCAAGTGATCCACCCACCTTGGCCTCCTGAAGTGCTAGGATTACAGGTGTGAGCCACTGTACCCAGCCAAGAATTTCAATCTTAAATTTTTTTAGAGAACAGAAGAGGGAACACTCCTCAATTAATTTTATGAGGTTAGTACAATCTTTGAAAATGAAACCAGATAAAGGTGCAATAAGAAATAAATTATAGGATAATCTCACCTATAAACTTGTAAAAATTCTAAATAAAAGAGAGAAATTGAAACTAATAATATATGAAAAGAATAATACAGCATGACCAACTTGAGTTTATCCCAAGAACCTAAGGTTGATATAACATTAGAATATCAATCACTGTAATTCATCACATTAAAAAAGTAAATGAGAAAAATGATATGATCATCTCAATAGATGCAAAAGAAGCCTTTGTTTAAAACTCAACATTTGTCCATGATAAAGACTGAGTAACTAAGAATAGATAATAGGAATAATTTTATAAAAGGCATTTATAAAAATGGAGAGCAAACATTATTCTTCATGGTGATATGTTGAAAATTTTCCATGTAAGACAAGGAGTGTGCTATCATCACTTCTATTCAGCACTGTAGTGAAGGTAGCGATGACGTAAGACAAATAAAGAAAAGGCATTGCAATGAAAGAAAGAAATTGTCATTGTGTGCCAATGATTGTGTATGTAGAAAATGTAAAATAATTTACTCTTTTATAATTTTCCCCAAAAGATCTCTTTGTCTGTTGTTAAATTTTAGTCTTAGGGATCTGTTAATTTTTAAATATTAATTTACATTTCAAAGAATTATCAATGACAAAGTTTCTCTCCCTCTCTCATCTTTTCACATTTCACTTTTAGTTTGTTGCTAATGTATAGGAATATAGTTAGTTAAAACAAATTTTTATAAAGATGGGGCCTTGCTATGTTGCCCAGGTTGGTCTTGAACTCCTGAGCTCAACCAATCTAACCGGCTCTGCCAACTGAAGTGCTGGGATTACAGGCATGAACCACTGTCCTCAGCTATAATTTTTGTATATTGATTTTATATTTAACAACCTTGCTATACTCTCTTACTAATTATAAGAATTTATCTGTAGAACTTTTTGGATTTTTTGTTCTTAATCATATAATTTTTAAATAATCATATATACCAGGATACATGAAAAAGGTCAGATCATAGCAGCCAAAAGACTATTAACAATCTTGTTCACAATTACCCAAAATTGAAAAAAACACAAATGTCAATCTACATTAAAATAGATAAATCATAGTATACTTCCATATATGGCAATGAAGATGAATGAACTACAGTTGCATGTGGCAACATGGATGATCTTAGAAATATAATATTGAGTACAAGCAGCAAGATACAAAGAATACATACGCATATGGCATAATTTCACCTACACAGATTTTAAAAATAAGCAAAAATAGTGATATTGTTTAGAGATGCATAGTGATAAAACTATAAAGAAAAGCAAAGAAATGATAATCACAAAAATGAGGGTAGTGATTTTTCTCTAGGAAGGAAGGAAGGCATTATGATGAGAAGAGACAAAAGGAGGGGATTCTGGGGTATTGGTAATGTTCTATTTCCTTTCCTTCCTTCCCTCCTTCCTCCTCTCTCTCTCTCTCTCTCTCTCTCCTCTCTCTCTCTCTTTCTCTCTTTCTCTCTTTCTTTCTTTCTTTTTCTTTCTTTTTTGAGACAGGGTCTCGCTCCACTGCCCAGGCTGGAGTACAGCAGTGGCCCGATCTCAGCTCACTGCAACTTCCACCTCCCAGGCTCAAGTGATCCTCCCACCTCAGCCTCCTAAGTACCTGGGACTACAGGCATGCACCACAACACTTTGCTAATTTTGTGTGTTTTTTTTTGGTAGAGAGAAGGTTTTACCATATTGCCCAGTCTGGTCTCAAACTCCTGGACTCAAGTGATCCTCCCACCTTGGCTTCCTAAAGTGCTGGGATTACAGGCATGAGCCACCACTTTCAGCCTCATGTTCTATTTCTTGATCTTTATTGTGGTTATTGGGTATTCACTTTATACTATTAAGCTATACATTCATGTTTTATGATATTTTCTATATGTTATATTTAATAATAAAAATATTTCAAAAAGAACATTAGGACAATCAAAAGAAAACATAAAATATACCTGATAAAAAAGATAGCTAAAAAGATAGCTAAAAAATATGTCCCCACCTCTGAGAACTAAAATCATTTTATATAATTGTTTTTAGCTAAAAAATGCAGGGGAAATTAAAGCTTCTTTGATTTCCCCTGTGACCAAGAGAAAGATAATTATGACAATTTTCAGAAACACTTTGGAATTTAGACTCTTTAAAAATGATTTAAGAATACATAGATAGATATATTTCCCCAAATGAATCTGTGAAGTTATTCACTTCAAACTTCCTGTTTTGAATGGTGGAAGTCAGCATTTTAAAAAGTCATCATTCAACATTTTAAAAAATTGAGTTCCAATTATGTGCTGGATATGGCTAGAAAAATAAATGAATGACTATGCTAATCTGTTGAAAGTCATCTTGAACCAGAAATCCAAATCAATTACTAATGTATTTACCAAGAAAGCACAAAATATACCAGTTTCTACATGGAGTGCTGAACCTGAAGGTCACACAGAAAGATTCACAATGGGCAGTCAGAGGCCTTATTTAATGTATAATGAGCTTCTACTTCCCTGTCCATCTTCTCTCACATCTGAAAATGTCATTTTAAAGTAGAGGCAGTCCTCATTTTGCATGGTTCCAGTATATACAGATTTCAGTTACTGCAGTTTAGTTAATTAACATCAGTCCTCCAACAACACAGTTCAAATTTCAGTTACCATGGAATATTAACTGTAATTACATAAAGTACAAATTGTATCTAGCTCTTCAGTTCACAAATTACTACATAAATAGTTATCAGAATCAATAGTATAGTATACTGATACAGTATAGTGTACTGATACAGTGATCAGTGCATCTTGATCAGTAATTAATTATATCACTTCTTTCAAAGTTGTTGGTGACTGGTCACTGCAGATCCATTGTTCAGTTAAAGCACGGACAGCAAAGTGCATAGTTGTGTCGCCTCTTTGTCTCCTAGTGATAAGCCCATATGATGTTTTACAAAAATGAAAACTGAAAGAGGGAACTAGCCAATAAAGAGTGCATCAAAGAAATAAAAAATGATAGTGTCGAGAGTGAAATCTGAATCTAACATAAGTGGAGTTAAAGAAGAAACAGCTGACTATGAGAGTGTTGACACTGCCACCATTTGATAGACTCTAGAGAAGCAGCCAGAGGAATTTAGCGAAGGCAAACTTATCAAAATACTTGAGGAAAGTCATTGTGAAGAAAAGGATGAAGACATCCTACAGAAAGTGCCCCTGGCAAAAAGCTTCATTATTAAGGAAACTTTCAGAGATATTTACAAAATTGAAGGTACAAAGAATAAAATGTAGGAAACTGACCCAAACTTAGAAAGAATTATGACAGTTTGCCATGGCACACAAAAATTGTTTGCTCTTTCATAAGTTTTACTATGAGAAGCAAACAAGTACGGTTCAAACTACTCTTGATAAGTTTTTTCTTCAAATAAAACACTGTAGCTCTCAATGTTTCTAATGTTTTAAATTAGTGTATGAAATAGTTTTACTGTTTTACATTTCCCTATACACTTAGTAAGAAAGATTTAGTGTTTTGACAATTTTTCAAGGTTACAGAACTACTGTAATTTTTCCCATTGGTGTTTAAGATCTCTTTGAGTGGTTTCAGCTTGCAGTCATTTTTCAATCCCACACTAATGTGCAACTGGAAGACTGTATTTTAAATGAGGTAAGAAGCAGCTCTTTTCCTTATATCCTCAAACATCATCAATTCATGCATCTGATGTGTTTAGGCATAGCACTGCAACCTCCACCTGCCAGACTCAAGTGATCCTCCCACCGTAGCCTCTTAAGTACCTGGGACTACAGGCATGTACCACAACACCTCGGTAACACAGGATCTGACCTTATTTTGACCCTATACTCTCCACTTTTGCCAAGAACACTCGCTTAATGGTTCCTTCCTGCGAACTGATTAAACCTGGAACAGGGCCTTGACCCACCCCAAACCACCAAGTTACACCCAAACTAAAAACCCTCCAAGGACTTCCAATTACACCTTTGGAAACAAAATCCAAACTCTTTACCCTGGCTCTAAAGTTCTACTTCTGCCTTCTTCCCAACTCTCGATCCTCATGCCAGGCCTTCCCCTGCCCAAACCCCAGGGAGATCCTCCCCTCACAGATCGACCTCTCATTGTGTCTCCCTCTGTGGATGTTTTGTTCCAAGCTGATCTTTCTAGGTTAGGGCCCCTTTACAAGCCCTCATTCACTTTGTCGCGCGATAAATGATTCAATGGTTCTCCCTCTAGCTGGGCCCCATTAAAGTTTTCGTGGGCCTAAGCATTTTCGCGGGCCCCTTTCCTCATTAAAAAAAGATTAAAAGAAGTTAATGGATTTTGTGGGCCCTAAAAATCTCATTTCCCACCTCTCCCTGTGAGAAAAAAATCAAAACATTTTCTTTGACTTTATGGGTTCACTTTAAACGAAATGAAAACATTCTCGTGGCCGGGCGCGGTGGCTCATGCCTGTAATCCCAGCACTTTGGGAGGCCGAGGCGGGCGGATCACTAGGTCAGGAGTTCGAGACCAGGCTGGCCAACATAGTGAAACCCCGTCTCTAATAAAAATACAAAAAATTAGTCGGACATGTTGGCGGGAGCCTGTAATTCCAGCCACTTGGGAGGCTGAGGCAGGAGAATCGCTTGAATCCGGGAGGCGGAGGTTGCAGAGCCGAGATCACGCCATAATTCTGGTCCCCGCTCCCCCCGCCACTGCCCGCTGCATCCCCCAAGCCTTGTGGGCCCTCAGCATGGCGTCTACCGTGTCTGGCTGATCAACAGCCGGCACCTTGGGCCTGGGGGTCCCAAGGAGGAGGCTCTGTGCTCAGACTCGGGGCAGGCCTGGCCGCCCAGAACAGTACGGGAAGGGATGACTCTGACAGCTACGTCAGGGGCCTCTCTCTGGGCGTCAGTCCTGCCCCCGCACCCGCCCGGGCCGGCGCAGTCAACACCTGCCTGAGGGCGGGACCGAGCTTGGCTCACGCCCAGCCTGCGAAGTGGTGCCCACCGCTCTCGGGCTGTCCTCCCTCCCCGAGGCCCTCACCCTCTCCTACCCTGAGGCGTGGAGAAGCGTCCCTATCTTCAGAAGTCAGAGGCCCCCTCACCTGGCCCTCCCGGCTCTCAGCGTGCGCCCGCGCGTCCGGAGGCGCCCCCTTCAGGCCGCCGCGGCTGGGCGGGAGGCTCACTGAGGGCAAGGCGGGGCCCAGCCGCCTCAGGGTGAACTTCAGGTGGCGCTTCAGGAAAACGGTCTCCAAGTCCCCAGACGCCCTGGGAACAGTTCTTCTTTGTCCCTTAGGTAGAATTTTGGCTATCTGTGGGAAATACTGTGCTAAACCTGACACTTCTTTTTCTACCCCTTTCCTTCCTGAAACATCCCAGTAGCGCCCCCACCGACTGTGTTCTTGGTTTTAACTTTTCCTTTCCACGTCATTTCCTTCAGCCAGTCGCTATTTTGTTCACTGAACATCTGTGGTGGGCACATTATGTGTCGTGCATTGTGCTAGGATTGGAGTACAGTGGACGTACAGACAATGGTCCCTGCCCTCATGGAAGTTATAGGCTACCTTCAGAAAGTTCTTTTTAGTCTTTTCAAACTCTGTCCCTCTCTTCACACTCGTTCTGGCTTACTTGAGGTTGATTTCCACAGTCCCTTTGATGAACTCCAGATGGAGTAGGAGCGTCCCCTGGTCCTTAACAGCTGGTTGGTCTGGGTCTTCAACTCTGTCTGGTTGGATAGGAATTCTCTGAATTAGTCCACAGGAGAGGGAAAGATAATGCTAGTTCTGAGCTAGAAATGTACAGTTTTTCCTGTTTTCTTTATTATTATTATTTTCTCAGTTCCTTGCTTATGCAGGTTGGAGGTGGGGTGGGGCAGTGTTTCAATGAGTGACACAGGACAGGTTAGATGTTTCAACAAGAAAAGAGCCACCTGCCTGTGTTCTAGTCCCACTAAACCATTTTGCTCCTATCGACTCTTTCCTTAGGGTAAGAACGGAAATATTTGACCCATGATCTTTTTTAAACACTATAATCTGATATCCAATAGAGTTCCTGTGTTTCAGTTTAAAGGGTAGCTTCTCAATAGCTCTTTCCCCTATACAGTCCAAATTAGCCTTCCTGTCTCTAATCTCCAGATTATCTTTTCTAATGATGTTAGAATTGTCTTTGTAAAAATATTTTGATCATATCATTCTTTGCCTTAAAAATGGTTTATGTTTCCTTTTTAGTGAGAGGGTCTATTATAACTGACCCCACCTACCTTACTAGGCTCAACCCCAACATTAACTGTCCTACTCCCCTTTGTGTTGCTATACCAGAGTACCACAGAACAGGTAATTTATAAATAAAGGAAATGTATTCTTAAATTCTGGAGGGTAGGAATTCTGAGGTTGAGAATCCCACATCTAGTGAGGGCATTCTTTCTGTGTCATCCCAGGGCAGAAGGCAAAAGAGCAAGGGGGTACAAAAGAGCAAGACAGCAACAGGGAGCTGAACTCACTTTTACAACAAACCCACTCTCTCAGTAACTAACTCACTTCCAAGATAACGATATTAATTCATTTATGGGGGCAGAGCCCTTATGACCTAATCACCTCTTATTATGCCTCGCCTCTGAACACTATTTCATTGGGTAATAAGTTTCCAGAAAATGAACTTTGGGGGATACATTCAAACTTGAGCACTAGCTTTACTCCAAACCATACCACCCATTGCTCCTACCTACTATTAATTTCTTTCTGTACCTTCTATAGCATTTATTAAAAATATGCAAAGAACTGTACCAGAAATGGGAACTATGACATAAGAATTGTTTTCTGAGGGTCATGAGAAAGCACCTTGCAGACTTTAAACTACAAGGAGTATAACTGACCAAGGGTATTAGCTGCTGCCTTAGAAATCAACTGCCACATTGCATGGAGGCTATCTTCTGACCACTGACTGAACGTGGTGGAGATACTAAGGCAGACCCATTCCTGGGAAACACAGGACTCCTCACACAGCACTCCTCTAATGGGCAATGTTGGCCTGATGATTCCCAACAGTCTTGCTGAACTTTCAACATCTTGGGTGCTTCCTTTCTTCTTCACTTGCATCACAGTCTGACTGCTCTCCTAGCCTTTCTTAGATCCTTCCCTATTTTCTCTCACAGGTGTTTCCTCTAGTAAAATCCTTGTACATTTAATCTCATCTTGGTGCCTGCTTTTTGGAGGACCTAGCGTAATACATGAATATTTGAACAACATAATAGCACTCACCAAATATTTACTGACTTCCTGCTCAATGCCAGGCACGTGCTAGACTCTGAAACTATCATAATCTTTGTCTTCCTGGGACTTAGTGGAAGACAGAGAAGTATTTAGGCAATGACAGTGTAGTATGATATGTGCTACAGAGGGGGGAACATAAGGTTATGGGAACATATGGGAAAGGCACGAACTTGAATTGGGGGGTGCTTCCTAGAGACAGGGATTATCATTCTGAGCTGAATCAACAAAAGTAAATAGGATGTAGCCAAGCAAGGGGCATGGAGAGCATTCCAGACAGAGGGAATTCTGAAATAATGAAGAAGCTCAGCCAGTCTGAAGTAGAGTATGTGGAAGAAGAGTGGCAAAGATGAAGCAGGAGAGATGGGCAAAGGGCCAGAACATATATGATCTTGTGGACTATATTAAAGATTTTGGATCTTATCTCATAGCAAAGGTGGGGTGGGCTGGAATGGAGAGACAAACTGAAGTGTTAAGTAGAAGAGTGTCATGATCTGATTTGTATACTGGAGAGAACCTTCTCCCTGCCTTCCCCGCCTTAAAAGGAATGGACTGGGGGCTGAAATTGGGGTGGTGGTAGCAGGGCATAGGGACAAGACTACAGTAGGAAGTAGCCCAGGCAAGAAGAGATAGTTGCTTGAATTAAAGTGTTGGTAGAGGGCATGCAGAGATGTGGGAAGAAATATTTAGGAGTTAAAATTGATAGGCCTTTATGATTGATTAGGAGGAATCCAGAATGACAGAGCCTAGAACATAGTAGGTATTCAATGAATACTTATTGAATAAACAAATGCAAAGTCTCTGGTTTAGACAGCTGGAGATGGGGAACATTGGTTCTGGCATCCACACAGTTACCAGGATGCGACGAGGATGGGGATGACAGTTCAGTTTTGGACATATTGAAATCAAGGTGCCTGTGGTTACACTGTGTGGAAATGTCCATTAGGCACTTGGATGTGTGTGTGTCAGAAGCTGAAGAGAAAGATATGGCCTGGAAAGATGTAGAAAATCATTATTAATTAAATTAGTATGAATGAGACTACATGAACAGTGATTTTTTTTCAAAGTACAGATCTCAACTCATTAGTGAATAGTAAAATCAATTTAGTGAGCTGTAACCAGCATTTAAAAAAATTGAATAGAATAAAATGCAACATGATAGGAAGAAAAATTAGAATTTAGCACCTGAAGTAAAGGTAAATACAATGTAAGTATGACTTCGTTAAAAATTTAACTTGCCCTGGTGTGAGTCCGTCCTGAGCGGCTGTTCTTTTCAGCAGTGGTCGTTTATCTCCGTCCGCCTTCTCCTCCACCTAAGTGCGTGCCGCCACCTGATGGAAGATTTGATGGACATGGACATGAGCCCCCTGAGGCTCCAGAACTATCTTTTCGGTTGTGAACTAAAGGCCGACAAAGATGATCACTTCAAGGTGGATAATGATGAAAATGAGCACCAGTTATCTTTAAGAACGGTCAGTTTAGGAGCTGGTGCAAAGGATGAATTGCACATTGTTGGAGCAGAGGCAATGAATTACGAAGGCAGTCCAATTAAAGTAACACTGGCAACTTTGAAAATGTCTGCACAGCCAGCGGTTTCCCTTGGGGGCTTTGAAATAACACCACCAGTGGCCTTACGATTGAAGTGTGGTTCAGGGCCAGTGCATATCAGTGGACAGCACTTAGTAGCTGTGGAGGAAGATGCAGAGTCAGAAGATGAGGAGGAGGAGGATGTGAAACTCTTAAGTATGTCTGGAAAGCGGTCTGCCCCTGGAGGTGATAGCAAGGTTCCACAGAAAAAAGTAAAACTTGCTCCTGATGAAGAAGATGATGATGAAGATGACGACGACGATGATGATGATTTTGAAGATGAGGAGACTGAAGAAAAAGTGCCAGTGAAGAAATCTATACACGATACTCCAGCCAAAAATGCACAAAAGTCAAATCAGAATGGAAAATACTCAAAACCATCATCAACACCAAGATCAAAAGGACAAGAATCCTTCAAAAAGCAGGAAAAAAACTCCTAAAACACCAAAAGGACCCAGTTCTGTGGAAGGCATTAAAGCAAAAATGCAAGTAAGTATAGAAAAAGGTGGTTCTCTTCCCAGAGTGGAAGCCAAGTTCATCAATTACATGAAGAACTGCTTCCGGATGACTGACCAGGAGGCTATTCAAGATCTCTGGCAGTGGAAGAAGTCTCTTTAAGAAAATAGTTTCAAGAATTTGTTAAAAATT